>KK112841.1:697952-721666 GCA_000611955.2 Stegodyphus mimosarum
ATAATAAATGCATTGGTCTAATTTTATGGTTAAGTTTGTTTATGTGCTTAGACTTTTAAAGAAAAATCGATGGTAGTATTTTGTTAAGTATTGAATGTCACCTCTGACTTGCCACTGCATATGTTGTTAATGAATTTTTGTTTAGGAAAAAAAAAAAAAATCTGCTAGAAAATATAGATTTAGGAATCTTGGAATTATTAATTATATTAGTTTCTGTAGTTGCATATGCACAGGGGCTTAACTATAAAACTTGTGATTATATCATAAAAATAGTGAAATATTCCATTATTAGATTTAATACTAAATACTAATTTCCTTTATTTAAACTTTTAATATGACTAATTTAGATTTGAAAATTTATCGTTTTAAAGATAAAAGACTTAATATCTCAAAATGTATTAAGATTCTCTTATTCGCTATCTCATATAGCTATATGTGTATAAAAACCATTGGTTTCTATTTCTAAAATAAGAATTATATTTAAAAAAATAAATAAATAAAGTCAATTCCTACTTAGGTCAACAAAGAAAAATTTTATTTTAGTTACTTTTTAGTAACATTTTTTCGTTTCTAATTTTTGAAGCTGATGGTGGTGTATAATTTCTCATTCTATCCATTTCTTGTAATGCTTCATTATTGCAAGGAACCTTTCCAGTGAGTTTCAAGCAGTTCACTTATTTTTGCTAAATATTACAATCCGATTTATCAGAGTCATGTACTATTTATTATTTATTAAGTTGTTATAAAGTGACACTTTTACACCACGTGAGAATTCCTAATGAACAATCATTAATTGTAAGTTCTTATAATATATTTAATAAAAACAGCATATCTTTAGTTCCAGTAAACAGGAATAAATAAGTAGGAATTGACTTTAATATATGAGAAAACTGTATCCACTACAAGTGTCATCCACTACAAGCTTTAAAAAAATGTATTTGAACTTGAGTGGATTGAATAAAAAGTATTTTTATTACCAATTGAAAATTTGAACAAGATATAGGCAGAGTGTGAGCTAATAGTTGGAATTAATAACATTAGCTTTTGGAAATATTTTTATGAATATTTAATTTTTAGTCTTTTCTGTGTCCAGAATTTTAGCTTATAAAATGTTATGATCATAATTTCAAAATAATATTTAAAAGATGATAATGAATGTCTATCACTTTCTTTTTAAAATCCTAACCTTTGCATTTGGTATCTTTTTAGCTTGACTGTGTGGCATTTTCACATCTCTGCCAGTTTGTGTACATCCCTTTTGGTGGTTTGAAAGAATACCTGGAGTCAGACTGTACAAACCTTTTGTCCTTCGTTGAACGCATGAAGGAAAGGTATTGGCCTGACTGGGAAGAAATGTGCAAGTCTCTGGAATTAAATACCCACCTCCCGAAGAAAGTTGAGGAACCTCTAAAGGAAGAAGGTGAGAAGAAAGAGAGTAAAGAGGTCGAAGAACCCACTGAGGAGAAAAATGAGAAAGATGATAAGGCTGAAAAATTGGATGAAAAAATTGAAACCAAGGAAGAAGAAGCTTCTGAAAAGCCAAAAGAGGACAGTAATGAAACAAAAGAGTGAAGCATGTAATTATGTGGAATATTTTTAATAGGAGTGAGAAGTGATTTTCTCCCATTCAGTCAAAGCTTTAAGTGGATCAGTGTTGTGTCATTGTGCTTGTTCTACTGCAGCTGTTCTTTTGTTGTAGCTCAAGTATCCTTAAATTTCATTCCATTTTTACAATTTTAACGAATTTTCCTCTTCATTTTTGATGTATTTTATTAACAGACTTGGCGAGCTCAACGTTAGTGACTCTGCGCACACGCGTCTGAAGTCTTCGGCAGCTCTGGGTGTTGCTCAAATTTTTAATGTTAGGAATTTTTATTCCTGTCATTTGTATTTGTTACACTAGTCTTATACTTCTGTGAAACTGCATTTATGCATGAATGCATTTTTTGCTTTTTTAATTGCAGTATTTCTGTACCTACTTAAGGATTAAAGCTTTATCTTATGATTTTTATGTGCCCCTATTGGGCTTTTACTTTTTTCGTTTATAACATATACATACCAAATGAATTTTTTGATTTTTTTAACTAAAACAGTAGTATTTTGAGTGATATTTTTAATCAATGTCATACTTTTTATCTGTGTATCATACATTTTAATGGCGCACTGTTTAACATGGGCCACTAAGAAAAAATTTTGTTCAAATGGATTGTAATATGTACAAGATTTCATAAATTTTAATGCTGATTATACCTTTTGCTGTGCATATTTGTCAAGCTTTTTGCACTAAGTCTGTGACCTGTCTTGTGTATATCCCAAGAATCATTTTTAAATTATGTATACCTTTGTACTGTGTATTACTGTTAATAAACAAAGCTTTACTGTGTATGTTGTTTACTTCTGCTTAAGCTGCAAATTATTCTGAATATAATTCTATCAGCACATGCTTGTCCTAGATTTTTTTGTGTGTGCGTGTGCCATTCTATTAACAGAGTTGCCAACTCTCCTTATTTAGGCGGGAGACTCCCGATTTCCGACCGTTCTCCCGCCAAACCGATTTACAATATATTTCTCCTGACTTTCTCTTATTCTTAAAATTTCTCACGATTTTTATGCACCTTGGCTTAATACTTCATTATTTGCATCTCCCAAAAAGTGATTTGGGGTGTCTGAAAGCACATGGTTTTTCTCTAGACTGCATAGAAAACCAAAATAGTTTCATCAGTGAGAAATTATGGCACGCTTCTGCTTTATGAGTGAAAGCACATATCCGAAAACGTCATGTTTCATTTCTACAATGAGCATCGAGTGCCACTGCGTGTCGTCTGGCACGTATTAGCCAATCAGTACAAAGCAAGAACGAAGTTGTTATTTCGTTCATCTTGTCGCTAACCTGTGTGAACGTACATGCTTTCGAGAAATAGTAAGAAATTACGATATTTCGTATTAGTCTGCAAAAAAGGTAAAATACTCTGGTACTCTACAAAAATCGTACACAGATGACTTTCTAATATTTCCTCAAAGAAATGTAATGCATTTGTGATGCGTACCGTTGGTCTTTTCGATTTTGCATGGTGGAAGGGCCGGTGTTCTCAAACATGTTCTTACACATAGACAAGGACAACATGAGTTCCATTGAAAAAAAGGAAAAGTTAATTTGTTCTATGGAAACAAAGGACCAAAAAGTTATTGATGCAGAATGTACTGTTTGCATTTAAGAATTAGTAACTGAACTTTCAGATATTAATTAATAATGATTTGAAGTTAATTCATTATTAAAAAAATATTTTTATCATTTAGTCAAAGGCGGGACAGTCCCAGAAAGTCTTTTTGTCGTTCAAAATAAATCTTCCAATTTTTGAGTGTCATAGGTTGGCAAGTATGTATTAACAAGCCTGGTTTAAATTCCTTGTACGAAGTAAAGGATTTATTGCAATCGCAAAAAATTTGGTTATCAGATTTCAATGGAAATATCCATTTTGAATTTTTTTGGCATTACATCTGTGCATACGTAGAAAATAAAGAACTTCTTATTTCAAAACTGATTGTAAAATGAATTTTCTGTGTCTATATGATTTTAAAAAAAACAGCCATAGAGTGTTGAAATTTTGTATATGGGACTTCTGTAACATCTAGTTGTGCACCTTTTTTAGTGTCATCAACAGTGCCAAAAATGTATGTATGTCATCATCTACCTTATTTGGTTTTTATTTTCAGTCATTAGTCATAATCATATACTTTCGGTTACAGAAGTGTTTTAAATGATGAAAATATTCATGTTTTGGTAATCTCAAATTTAAAAAGTAAGAATTTTGGATATATAAATGAAATCTAACTTTTAATATGATTTCTTGGTTCCTTTGCTTATATTTGGGAAAGTTTTATACTCATTATGAAAAACTAAAAATATCAGGTTTTAATGAAAGTTTCTCACCAGCACCACAAATATATCTGTGCAAACAGTTCGCATTGGCATGTTTAATCATATTTTGTCAAACAATTTTTGGCATTTGAAAGAGACTTGCTTTAGAACAAACACTGTATTGTAAAATCTGTGAAGTTATCATCAAGTACGAGGTCTGAAATAAAACTATAACACAACCAGATTAGAACCATTTTGTACTTCCAGTTCTTTTGCATTAAAGTCAACTACAGAATGTCACCAAATCATGCACGCAGCTTAGATATTACACAGTAAAAATTTTATACCGAAAGTTCAAAAACAAGGACTATGACATTCAAGAAGCAAAGTGCTCTGGCCGCCTTACAGATGTTAATGAGACCCAACTGGTAGTACTTGTGGAAGATCAGTATGCAACTACTCGAAAGTTTGCTAAGGTGTTAGACGTTAGTGCCATGCTCATTAGTAGCACTATACATCACATAAACTTGATGTACACTGGGCAAAGAAAAAAAGGGGGACAGTTCTATATCTCCCGTTCTACGGGGCCGAATGACTAAATTCAAATTGTGTTTTTATGTCTCGAAAGCGCAACTTAGGATTTATATATAGCATTGTTCTAACATAGGTATTTTTAAAGATTTTATCTATTTGTTTTATATAGGTATTTTTAAAGATTTTATCTATTTGTTTTATATAGGTATTTTTAAAGGGCGACTGTTGATCAGGGGACCTAGTCGCCAAATCCTGGTGGTGGAGAATCATCATTAGCCACCCCTTTTTTTTAGTTCCAGTGCCACTGTAGAGTCATTAGTTTTTTTTTATGGAGGAGGAAAAATGAGCAATGCCGTCACCGATACTCGAACCACAGACCTCTCGAATATGCCGCGAGCGTGCTGACCACTACACCACAGTGGCATGCTAAAAAAGCAGGAGAAATATTTTATAAAGTATACTGATCTTCAAAAATTAAGGGTAAATGACATAAATGGTGATAACTCTTAAAAAAATGTTATCAAATAATTAACACTGCAGTAGGAAAATTAGTGGCGCTGCCATCGATATACATCATCTGCGAGGAGCATAAAATTGCATATTACAAGCAAGCCTGCATATTTTGCTTTGATACTGCTGCATTTGCTATGCTAAAGGATACTACATCTCAGTTAACTTCAGTTTCATCAAAAAAGTCAGTCATGGCTTCCCAGCTCCCAACATAAATAGTTCAATCTCATTTGCTCCTATCTCCATTGGGCTTTGGGATGCCCAAAATTTCACGACAAGATTGCACAAGTTTCATCATTTCCTTAACCAGCATGACTTAGATATTTGTCTAGTCACAAACTCTTGCTGTGCCTAGACACAACCTGAAAATAGCAAATTATCATACCTACAGATGTGATTGGCTGTAACACAGTAGTCGAGGTGTTGTTATATATGTCAAACGGTCCCTGTGCTCTGAACTGACATCCACGGACTATTCAAAAGGCTTTGAAATCGTATGTACAAATATAAATACTCCTAAACTAGGCAATGCTAGATTCTGCCCAATTTATAATCGCATCACAGAGGAAAACCTGCAGTACTCTCTCAGTAATCGAACCCCACAATTTATTAGTTGACTTCAACTCAAAGCACGCTGACTGGGGATGCAACCACAATAACGCAATTAAGAATATAATTCACCGTTATGTAGAAAACGAACCTATTTATATGTTTGTACCAGATCAACCGACCCATCATCCAAACACCTTCAACAGACGCCCTGATATATTGGACTTCATTGCAAACTGCAATCTTCCCTCCTCTATGGAAGTGATTACAAATCATGTATATACCTTTACTAGCAAGACTCGGCGTTAAGAAGCCTAATTTCACCCGCCCAAGGAAAATACAGCTTGGAAGCTTTTCTGTAATATTGCATTAAGATCATCTATTAATATTGGAAACTTAAGAACTCCAGAGGATATTGACATGGCTGCGAAAAATTTCTCGGTGGTGGTGGTGGGTGAGATTTTTGGCGCAAAACCAGAAATGGTTATACTGCGCCAAACACAAGGTGATGAGATAAAAAGTGATATAGATAATGGAATTAAAATAGGTATGAATTAAGCAAGTAGATAAAAGAATGTACAAAATCCAGTGGATGAGGTCATATAAAATCAGTTAAAATCACAAGTCTTGAAATTAATGTACAAAATTAAAATCATTTCAGATGAGATGATAAATACCAATATCCTTTAAATAGTAAAATATATTACGATTGACCTCTCTTCCAATTAAATGGTCGAGAGGTAAGTCACAGCTGTTAAAGTATTTCTGGCGAATACTATTAAAAGATGGACATTCAATTAAAAAGTGACGGACTGTTAAAACTACACCACATTTTGAGCACAGAGGCTCATTATCAGCACTTAAAAGATACTTATGTGTCATTCTGGTGTGACCGATTCTAAGTCTAGTCAAAAGAACTTCCTCCTTACGTCTTCCAGTAAAATGCCAAAGTTCGATTCTAGGTTTCACGCTCTTTAATTTATTAAAAGACTGAACATCCCAAAACTGCTGCCATTTTTCTAATATCTTTTGCTGGATAAAACTACTAATGTCTGTGATAGGGATGAGGCGACTGGATATTTCAACAGCTGATTTTGCGACGACGTCTGCCCGCTCATTACCTTCTATACCGGTATGCCCGGGAACCCAGCAATAGAGAATTTTAAATCCGAGCCTTTTTAATTTCAAGTTCAGCTTCAGGATATCAAAGATTACCGGATTATGGGTATTCGAAAAAGCTTCTAAAACTTTTAGCGCGCTGTAGGAATCGGAATATATTATAAACTTTTTCTGCCGTCGCTTTGATATGTACAAAAGTGAATGATATATTGCAGTAAGTTCAGCTGTTAAGACTGAGGAAGCGTGGTGCAAGCTTCTGCCTTCTGAATGGTCACCAATTACAAATGCCGTCCCGACATGACAAGTTGACTTTGAACCATCTGTGTATATTGGAACATATTCTTGATATTTATATCTGTGATCAGCAAAAAGTTGGACATAGATGACATTGTTAGTGTTTTTTTTCATCTGATGGGAAAAAATTTCAAGAATCTGGATTCCTGCCTGTTCCCAAGGAGGAATTTCAAAGTATTGCATGGCTTGGGGGGATATATCAGACAGGGAGAGTTCCTCGATCAGAGGGCGAACTCTCAAAGAAAACGGAGGCACACAGGATGGCCGTGCATCAAATAAAGTGTCACAGCTGTTATCAGTCAAAGCTAGCCTATTAGGATTGTCAGGTTGTGATAAAATGCTAAAATAATGCAAGAGAGACAACTGCTCACGCCTAAAACGAAGTGATGGTTCATGGCAATCAACGTAAAGACTCTGAACAGGAGATGTCCTGAAAGCTCCAGAACAAATCCTCAGAGCTTGATGATGCACAGGATCTAGTTTTAGCAACACAGAAGACCGAGCTGATCCGTAGATAACTGAGCCGTAGTCCAGTCTAGAGCGGACAAGCGCTCTATAGATGCGAAGCATGGAGCATCGATCAGCACCCCAGGAGGTATTCGACAGGACTTTTAGTATATTAAGTACTTTTATACACTTCTTTCTCAGCTGTGAAACATGAGAAAGGAAAGTCAGTTTCTGATCGAATATCACTCCTAAAAATTTTGCTTCAGGTGCGACTGGAATGACAGAATCATTAAGGTGTAATTCAGGCTCAGGATGGAGACCTCTCTTTCTACAAAAATGCACGCAGACGGTCTTCTGTTCAGAAAACGTAAATCCTTGGTTGACTGACCATTCGTGGATCTTATTCAGTGTGATCTGCAGCTGCCTCTCTATATGTCTCATATCTGCCCCTCGACAACTAATCTGGAGGTCGTCAACATATAAAGATCCTAAAACAGTTGGTGGAAGTTCTTTCAATACAGAGTTAATTTTCAGACTAAATAAAGTGACACTAAGAACAGAGCCTTGAGGCACACCCTCTTCTTGTTCAAAGATTTCTGACAAAACAGAGCCAATCTTAACTTGGAAGGTCCTAGAACTTAAAAAATTCTGAATGAAAAGTGGTAGGTTGCCACGCAAGCCACTATCATGGAGATCACGAAGGATCCCATACCTCCATGCCTTATCATAAGCTTTTTCAATGTCAAAAAAAATAGACACAAGATGGTTTCTTCTAAGGAAAGCTTTACGAATAGATGTTTCCAAAAGGAGCATATTATCTAGAGTGGTCCTTCCCTTTCGGAAACCGCTTTGATAAGGTGACAATATATTATTCTTTTCTAAGAAATACACTAGGCGGCTGTTTACCATCTTTTCAAACAGTTTGCATATGCAGCTAGTAAGGGCTATTGGCCGATAATTCGAGGGATTCCGCGGGTCTTTTCCTGGCTTAGCGATAGGAATGACAACAGCTCTCCTCCATGCACTGGGGAAAGTATGCTCCTTCCACACCCTATTGTAAAGAGTTAGAAGGGCATTCAGTGACTTACAGGATAGATGCTTCAGCATATCGTAGCTCACGCCGTCAAGACCCGGACAAGATTTGTGTGTCTGGAACAAAGCTCTCTTTAACTCAATCATAGTAAAATCCCTATTGTAGGGCTCGGAGTTGGGGGAATTGAAAGCAATGGGATTTTTTTCGGAGCGCTGCTTAATAGAGAGAAATGCGGGAGAGTAATTTCTGCTGGAAGATACGGCAGAAAACGTCTCACCAATAGCATTTGCAATTTCTTCTATGGAGCTAATCACTCGGCCATCTTTTTCCAAAAAGGAAAGTGAGTGGTCTTTATAAATTCCGCATGCTTTTTTAACTCTTTCCCAAACTCGCTTACTAGGCGTAGACGATGTTATTGAAGACACATATGAAATCCAGGAATCCCTCTGGCTCTGCCTTCTTACTTTTCGTGCATTTGCTTTGGCTCTTTTAAACGCTATAAGGTTTTGCAAAGTAGGATACCTACGAAAAATTCCCCATGCTTTTCTCTGTTTTTTAAGCGCTTCATGACAGTCACGATTCCACCATGGTTTTGAATATTTCAGCATTTTTCCTGATGTTCTAGGAATGGAGAGCATAGCTGCCTGTATAACAGTATTAGTAATTGCTTCAACTGCGTCATCGACATGCACATCTTCTACCATGTTCCCCGTCAGCTCTGCAATGAAAGAGAAGAGTTCCCAGTCTGCCCTATCAAGTATGAACCGTGGGCTTCTGGACATGGGGTTTGCTCCTCTTCGTGCAAGAGATACAAAAATGGGGTAATGATCGCTGTTGTAAAGATCATTTCCCACACTAAAAGTGCAAAATGGCAACAGAGATGGTGAACAGATGGCAAGGTCGAGAGCGTGGAATGTCCTTGAAGGCTCATGGAAGTACGTACTCTGCCCATTATTCAGGAGACAAAGGCTATGATCTTCGATCATCTGCTCAATTTGTCTTCCTCGGGAATTTGTGTCTTTACTTCCCCAGAGCGGACTATGGCCATTAAAATCTCCTATTATGATAAATGGCGCAGGCAGCTGCTCTATAAGATTATTTAAATCCTGCTGATCAATGTGCTCATTTGGAGGCAAATACAGGGAAACAACTGAAACAACAATGTTCAAATTTATTTGGGTAGCGACAACTTGGAGGGATATCGTCAATGGAAGTGCATTTGATGGATAGTCCAGTGAGGTGAGGAGGCCTACACCCCCACTGGCACGTTCACCTGCAAGATTTTCTTTCCTAAGCAATGAGAACCTCCGAAGTTTTGCTTGCTGTTCTGGTTTTAGATTAGTTTCTTGTATTGCTAAGCACACAGGATCATGGGTATTGATTATTGCTTTGATGTCTAGCAAATTTCGGTGGAAACCGCGACAGTTCCATGAGACGAGGGTGGCCATTATGATTTCTCTTTGTTCTTTCTGTGCTGCTTTTTAGTTTTTCGTGGGAGAAGATGCCTGGGAACTTCTAGACCCTCTTCTATTTCCATACTGTCTGAATCCACAGATTCAGAAATCATCCCATCAAAAGAGCTGTTGCTGGGGCTTCTATTTTTATTGACTGTTTTCTGAGTGAGATTTTTGGGTTTCCTTTCAATTACTGTTTCTTTTCTTTGCACTATATGTGTTGGGTTTTCTTTTTTCTTGCTGCTAATAATCGGTTGGGTTTTATTTGGTTGAGTCTGTATACCAACTGAAGTTTGGGTGGCAACTGTACGAGATGATTTAAGAGCACTGGCGTAAGATGTATTTGGTCGAACCTGTGTGCTTTGGACTAACCTTCTGGCTTCAGCATATGAGATGTTCCTTGTAACTTTTGTAGTCTGCACTTCTTTTTCAGATTTCCATTTCGGGCAGAGGCGAGAAAATGCTGGGTGTTCACCCTTGCAATTTACACATAAAGGCGCGGCGGTGCAGTTCTCACTATCATGACCAATCTGTGAGCATCGGGCGCATGTGATGCTGCCACGACAAGACATCTTAGAATGGCCGAAGCGCTGGCATTGGAAGCATCGCATGGGGTTTGGAATATATGGCCTTACTGGACAATTTAGGTATCCGGCCTTAATATTCTTAGGCAGATCAGGCGAGTTGAAGGTCAGGATCACATGTTTCGTGTCGATCAACTGACCTTCCTTACGCATCTTGATCCGCTTAGCACCACAGACGTTTTGGTCAGATAGCTCGGATGCGATCTCTTCTTCAGGAACATACAGAAGGTCGACTTCCGAGATTACACCGCGACAAACATTCAATGTCTTGTGTGATGTAACAGTGACATTTGCTTGGCCTAGTTTGGTCACTTGAAGTAAAGATGCAGACTGGGTAGCCGAAATTGTATCAATAAGCAAGTCTCCAGAGCGGAGACGCTTTATATTTCTAGGCTCACCAATACAAGAGTGGATGTATTTGTTTATTACGAAAGGAGACATCTTTTGCAGCTCGCCAGAAGGACTAGAGACAACAAGGAAGCGGGGACAGTTCTTTCCACTACTCGCATTTCCATCCGTACGTATTTTCTTTGCAGTTGAAGTTTCAGAATTTGCGCTTTGAGCGTCGTGACTGACATTGAAGTCTTTAGTAAAATAGATTTGTGGTTTTGCCATATTGTAGAGAATAAAGATTCGGGTCCGACCGCCCCACCCACCACGGAGCCCAACAAGGGAACACAGAATCCTGTGTTAGGGCTAGCCAGACCTATACGCAAACTGAAGCCCCACAGTCGGCTTTCCCGAAAGCAGGTACTCCCGAAAGCTTATCCCCAAGCCACTGACACAAGGACTAGTGACCAGCCGATTGACACCCGTGAGGACAACAAGGCGCCTCCCGTTTAGCTGAAGCGGAGGCCAAAGCAGTGTGTTGGGGACAGTACCTCGCCCCTCAACTACCAGGACCCTCTTTTCCAGCGACACGGGTCTCCACGCACGGCAAACACGTGGGCAGTTTTCTCGCCATTTCAGAACTAGAGACAAGGGCTGTTCCAGTCTGTCATAGCGAGCCCCAACCTCCGAAGAGGAGAACCACAAGGGAGAGAGGAAGGACGAAAGTTTCAGCTCAGAGCAGGGGAGACGGAAAAGAGGATAGATCACTGGGGCTCCAGGATCGTGACACCCGTCTCATCAAGAAGATGATCCCCTGAAGGGCTAGGGTACCTCGGGATTGCCACACCCGTACTCACAAAAGTGAGCCCCTGAGGGGTTTTTTGTACTTGGAGCAGTTCATCTGACTTTATTGTGAGTATGTTTTTTTGTCGTTTACGATAGGGTTCATGATAGACATAGCCAAGGATAGGTTCTCAGATTGATTGTTTAGGAAGATGGAAGGATACGATTTCTTCAGAAATCCAGATTATATTACTACGTTAATAAATAATGGCACGTATGATGAAATCAACCTACAAATTACTAACTTAACAACCAGGAAACAATTTAACTGCACTTGGAACCATGTTCTGCAAACTGAAATTAATAGACTGGCGAGGTTTATCAAAAGAAAAATTGAACAAAATCACACTGAAACTTGAAATGCAAAAATTGAAAATTTAAATCTAGAATGCAGTTTCTGGCAGTCGGAAAACTAGATTGGCGGCTAACGTTGCTACCGCCACATTAATCGAATTCTTTTGGCCGATCCATCGTCAGAGCCGACCTTTTTAATTGACACCGGCGCCAATTTATCTGTCATTCCCAAGAGTTACTGTCGGCACGCCAATAGTCCAGCTGCATTAGCATTGTTTGCCGCTAATGGCACCAAACCTTTGACCATCAATTTAAACTTTCGTCGCTCATTTACCTGGCCTTTCGTCCTGGCAGACGTCAATCAACCCATCATAATTGTTGACTTTCTCACAAAGTTCAACTTACTTATAGATGTTAAAAACAATCGTTTAATTAATTGGACAAACAAAACTGTATTCTTATGGTAGACCTTCCCAACGTCAACCCGCTCAATACTAGCATTCATATTTTGATGAAATTCTCGCCGATTACCCCAGCTTGACTAATCCTTCGGAAACTTTTGAGAGGAAACTAGCAGCATCAGCAATTTGCCATCATATTGAAACTAAAGGACCCCCTATTTTCTCAAAACCTAGAAGGTTATCTCCAGAGTTACTTCAAGCTGCACGTCAAGAGTTTGTCTCCTATCAAAAGGCATCATTCAGCCTTCAAAAAGTCCTTGGGCAAGTCCCGTGCATATAGTTCATAAGGCGAGCATGCAGAGATTATCGTCGCTTAAACGTAGTTACAGTTGTGGATTGTTACCCGTATACCATATTCAGGATTGCACTCAAATGTTTTCGGGAAAACCATATTCTCAACTCTTGATTTAGTCCGCGTCTATCATCAAATACCTGTTAACCCAGCTGATATTCCAAAAACTGCAGTCACCACCGCTTTTGATCTTTTTGAATTTTTAGGTATGCCATTTGGTTTACGTAATTTAGGCCAAACTTTCCAACCTTTTATACACGAAGTTTTATTTGGATTGGATTTTTCCATCTCTTATTTTAACGACATCCTTATTGCATCGACTAATGAAGAAGAGCACGTCAGGCATTTGATCGTTTGAATAAACGCAGTTTGACTTTAAACCCTAAGAAATGCGTACTCAGAAATCCATCTGTTTCCTTTTTAGGTTGCTTTATCACTGCCTGAAAAAACGAAAGCAATCGCCGACTTCCCAAAACCTACCACTATAGTCGAGCTTTCACGTTTCTTGGCCATGATAAACTTCTATCACCGCTTCTAGCCAGAGGCAGCCAAGACTCAAGCTTCATTGAATAAACTCTTAAAAGATTCATGAAAAAATGACAAACGCCTCGTTCCTTGGAACGACGAACTCAATCAGTCATTTGGAAAAATGTAAACATGACTGTGGAAGTTTGGAACATAGGAAACTTTAAACGTCGTTCTGACTCCAAGAAGCTTAATATTTATTTACATTTTTTGGATATGGAATAATACAGACAGAAAATCAGTCAATGTTCTTTTTCTTATTGAAGGCTTACTGTTGCAACTCTGGTGAAAAGAAAAACGCATGAGAGAAGTTTCGCTGATGGCGCTTCATCAACGCGAATGATGTCGCCACACACCCCCTTGCCAGTGATAGCGTTATACCTTGTAATCCTTCAGGTATGCAGGAAATCTCACCCTTCGTCCAGCTTTTGTGTATCTAGGATGAATATCTTTGGAAGAATCATTGTCTCTAGGAAGTGGAGGTGAGATTTTGGAGTTATCAGCTTCGTGTGTCTGGAGATTTGCTGTTATTTCATTCTTGAGGCTGAAACATGGTTTCAGTCTATCTATCGATATCCTTTTAATTTTACCTGAAACTTCCACATCGAAAAATTTCTCGAAACGTTTCTTAACTAAATATGGTCCTAGATAGGCTGGTTGAAGAGAAGATGAAATCATGTTATTATAGATGAATACATGTGAACAATTTGCTAAGTCCTTGTGTACGAAAATTGTTTTTTTTTCATGGCTGGTTGTCGGTGTTGGTTTTAGGTTTTGGATGTGACTTTGCAATTTTTGTATAAAATCTGAATGCGTAACAGTGGGGACATAACTGAAAAATTCTCCAGGCAAACAGATTGGTGCACCGTACACAAGTTCAGCAGAAGAACAATGCAAATCCTCTTTAATGGCGGATCGAATGCCAAGAAGAATCAAAGGTAGAACGTCAGTCCAAGAATTTGACGTTTGCAGGTGGGATTTTAGGCTGTTTTTCAAGGTTCGATGTTGTCGTTCAATTAAACCATTAGACTGTGGGTGATAAGCCGTGGTGCTATTAGCCTTGAAGCCTAAGTATTTGCTCAAGGATCTGAAGAGTTGGCTGTCAAATTGTCGACCTTGGTCAGACGTTATCTTCTCTGGAATTCCAAATCTGGAAATCCAAGTCGTGATGAGGGCATGGGCGACGGACTCTGCGGTTTGGTCTTCCAGAGGTACAGCTTCGATCCACCGAGTGAATCTATCGATGATGGTAACCAGGTACCTAAAACCTTTGCAAGATGGTAAGGGGCCAACAATATCGATATTAAGGTGCTTGAAACGTTGACTGGGGACTTTGAATTCAGCAGCTGGAGCATGGGTATGTTTGTGTATTTTGGCTCGTTGGCATTGCAAACATGCTCTAGACCACAGCTGACAGTCTTTGTTTATGCCAGGCCAGATGAATCTTTTTGTCACCAGCTTCGTTGTTGCACGAATTCCAGGATGGGATAAGTTATGTATAGAGCAAAATAATTGTTTTCGAAATTCTTTAGGAATATATGGCCTGTTAAAATTAGTGGAGGTATCACAATAAATTTTCTTATTGCTATCCGGAATAGGAATTTGTACTATTTTGAAACTGGAATTTGATTTAAGAATCCTGAGGTCTTCATCCTCCTGGCAATCTGCAATAACTGTATAATCAATTGGAGCTGGGATAGCGATGGTGTCGATTCTCGATAGCGTGTCAGCTACAATGTTTTCTTCTCCAGAAATGTAGCGTATGTCTGTAGTGAATTCGGCAATGTAGTTCAACTGCCGTACTTGTCTTGGAGAAGCTTTATCTAAATTTTGGTGGAAAGCGAAAGTGATAGGTTTATGATCAGCGAAGACACTAAATGATCGTCCTTCCAGAATGTGTTTAAAATGCTTTATCGCTAGGTAGATTGCAAGTAGTTCTCGATCGTATGCACTGTAATTTCTCTGTGTTTGTGAGAGAGATCGGGAGAAAAAACTTAGCGGTTGTTTGTCATTATCAGATAGTTGATGAATCACGGCACCCACGGCAGAATCAGATGCATCTGTAGTTAGGGTGATCTGCGCCGCTTGATTGGGATGAACTAACATTACAGAGTTGCACAGTGCGCTTTTGATATCAGTGAAAGCCTTCAGCGCATCTTCGGTCCAAATTAAAGCTTTTTTGCTGTTTTTCTTCACTCCTTTCAGTAAGATTGTCAGGGGTTGTTGTAGTTTGGCGCAGTTTGGAATGAAACGATGGTAAAAGTTCACCATGCCCAAAAATCTGCGTAAGCTTGTAAAGGATTGTGGTTTAGGATATTCTTTAATTGTATTGACTTTCGATGAAAGAGGCTTGATTCCTTCCTTTGATATTTCATATCCTAAAAATTCAACTTTGCTCAGACCAAATTTGCATTTTGCAATGTTTATGCACAGTCCATAGTTATTGAGTCTTTGGAATATTAATTCAAGATGTTTTTTGTGTGTTTCAGTGTCTGGCGAGGCGATGAGGATATCGTCGAGATAGCAAAATACAAAGTCTAGGCCGCTAAGCACTGTATTCATAAACCTTTGGAAGGTTTGTGCAGCGTTGCGTAAGCCAAATGTCATATAAGGAAATTCAAAAAGTCCGAAAGGTGTTATGATGGCTGTCTTCGGAATGTCAGCTTCATGCACAGGAATCTGTTGGTAGGCTCTTAGCAAATCTATTGTTGAAAAAATTGTTTTTCAATACAGAATATGAGTACAGTCCGTTAGAAATGGTAGTGGGTAACGGTCTGGAACAGTATTTGCATTAAGGCCACGGTAATCGCCACATGGTCTCCAGTCACCGGATTTTTTTAAAGTGAGGTGCAATGGACTTGACCAGCTGCTTTTGGATGGTCTTCAAAGACCTTCCTGCAGCATATAATCGAATTCCTTTTTCGCGGCAATCAACTTTTCTTGAGAAAGTCTTCTGACTTTAAAGGATACAGGGTTACCTTTGGTTTCGATGTAATGTTGCACATCATGTTCTTTAACTTTATTGTTTTTTATGTTGGGTTTAAGTAAGTTAGGAAATTTGTTTAGGATGTCTCTATATGGGTTGTGAAAAGTATTAACAATGAATTTAGGAGTGACGCTATTGTTACACAAAGCACCTGTAGTTGCTAATGAGGTGGTGCCATCAATTAATTTTCTGTTTTTACTATCAACTAACAAATTAAAATGTGAAAGAAAGTCTATTCCGACGATAGGTTTATTAACATCCGCAATGATAAAAGGCCAGTTGAAAGATCTGCGTAGCCCTAAATCTAGCTCTAATAATTTTTGACCATATGTTTTGATTGTTGTACCGTTAGCTGCGAATAACTCAAGCTTAGCCACAGTTCTTTTTTCCGATGGTGTTGGTGGAATAACCGATATTTCCGCTCCGGTATCAATTAAAAAATGGGTTGCTGATGCGTTGTCACGAATATATAGACGACTCAGCTGTACCCCTTGACTTTCTGTCGTCATCGAAGGCCGGGGATTCAGTTTTCCTGTTTCGAGGCCTGATATTTACATGGTGGAGTGCACTTGTACGCTCTCTCACCAAAGCGTTGATGAAAATAACAATTATTTGGGTTATTGTTATTTTTGAAACTATTTCTAGAATTCGACCTGTATCGTCGTCTTTCTGGACTGGGGTTATTGTTATTTTTGAAACTATTTCTAGAATTCGACTTGTATCGTCGTCTTTCTGGACTGGGGTTTCTACGCCTATTCATTTCTGCTACCTGCAGTGTTAAGTTTGATATCTGTTTCTGTAGATCTTCGGCGGTAATGTTATCAGATGGGGAAGAAACAATGCGAGCTACCTGTGGTGGATTGGGATTTAATTCCCAAATTTTGTCAGCCATTGTAGACAATTTTGACAAATCATCACTGCTTACACATAAAATGCTCCGCATATTAAGTGGTAGTCGTTGCATCCACAATGTTTTCAAAAATTCATCTGGCACGTTCTCAGCCGCCAAGTTACGCATTTCGCAGAGAAGTTGGGATGGTTTCTTATCACCCAGTTCTAATTCGGTCAGAAGTTTCTGGGTTTTCTGTGTTTCAGAGTCGGCAAAAATTTCAATCAGCCTGTTTTTAATGGCCAGATATTTGCCGTTGTTTGGTGGTTTAGTGAGAATATCAGAGATTTGTGACAATGTCCCTGTTTCAATAGAACTGACTACATAATCATATTTTGTTTGATCAGCCGTTATTCCAGCATTGCGAAATTGGGCTTCAATCTGAAGAAACCATATTTTAGGGTCAGGTTTCCAAAAAGGGGGAATTTTGATGCTGACCTTGGCGACAGTCGCAGGTGTGGCATTAGTTTCAGTTTCTTTACTTTCATCTCCTTCAGCCATAGTAGAATTAGGCTTAACGGAAGTGCAGCTACCTTTATCCAACTTTTTATTTTTTTAAAGCTTAAGCTTTTCTGCTTAAAGATTGCTTAGTAAAAACTAGTTCATTTATTCTTAACACATTTGATGCATTCAGAGAATTCTAATTGCATACATTACATCTGAAGGCATATTGCAATATAGAACAAGAATTTTTAAAATGGACTTACCATTTTAAGAGTATTTCAGTCTCGTTATATTACAAAAACATCGTACGTTCTTTTTCCATCTTTACACTTCATAAGTTGAATTGGATCGCATCCGGGTAAACCAGTGTGGAAGTTTGGAACATAGGAAACTTTAAACGTCGTTCTGACTCCAAGAAGATTAATATTTATTTACATTTTTTGGATATGGAATAATACAGACAGAAAATCAGTCAATGTTCTTTTTCTTATTGAAGGCTTACTGTTGCCACTCTGGTGAAAAGAAAAACGCATGAGAGAAGTTTCGCTGATGGCGCTTCATCAACGCGAATGATGTCGCCACAATGACCTTATTAATGCTGCAACTCTCTCTTATCATTCTCCTAACTAAAGCTGAGTATTATGGTCAACGTTTCTGTCGGAGTTGTCTTAAACGTTCAGCACTCTAACAACTACAAACCTCTAGAATTTTTCTCGCATAAGCTGTCTCCCACCGAACAAAAATACAGCACAAATGACAAGAGAGTTATTAGTCATTTATGCAGCTATAAAATATTTCAGGCATAATCTCGAAGGTCAACACTTCACTATATTTACTGATCACCAGCCTCTAACTTATGCATTCACATCGAAATCAAATTCTGCTTCCCCGTGACAAATTCGGCATTTAAATGACATAGCTCAGTTCAGCACGGATTTCAGCATATATCAGGTTCCAACAATGTGGTCGCAGAGACTCTGTCGCGTATTCAAGTCATTGATGCCAATGCATCTCTAGATTTCATTCTTATTTACTCACTCACAAGCCACCGATGAGGAGTTAAAACGCCTAAGAGAAGACTCAAACTACTCATTGAAATTCCAGTCATTACAACTTACTCTGGACCTCCAACTATTGTGTGATACTTCTAACAACAGACTTCGACCATACATAGCACTTGACTTCAGGGAATAAGTTTTTTACTGTTTCCACAACCTATCGCACTCAAGTATCCGGGCTTCTAAAAAGCTCATACAAGAAGAATTCGTTTGGCCATCCATGCTAAAAGACATTGCCAATTGGATTCGCTCCTGCATCACGTACCAGCGTTCATAAGTTACCCGGCATACACATAGCCATTTGGAAAAAATCACGCTGCCTTCCGAGCGACTTGACCATGTTCATGTAGACATCGTCGGTCTTCTGCCGCCATTTGAAGGTTAACGACATCTACTCACCTGCGTTGGCAGATTTACTCGTTGACCTGAAGCTTTTCCCATTCAGGACATTTTTGCTGACACTGTGGCTCGGCAATTCATCTCCGGTTGGATTGCATGATTTGGTATACCATAAATTGTGACAACTGATCAAGGTCGACAATTCCAGTCACACCTTTTCGCTTCTCTAACATCTAGGCTTGGAATACGCCGATTCGCACTTCGCTATATCATCCTTCCACCAACGGTTTAGGGAAACGTTTCCATCGCTATCTAAAAGCAGCTCTCAAGTGCCATAATGACACTAGGACTAAATCACTCCCTCTTGTGCTTCTTGATTTACGTTTTTCCTTCAAGCAATACTTCGCAGGTACATCCGCTGAATTTGCCTATGGACAACGCTTCTGAGTTCTTTCAGCCATCCTCTGCTCCAGTAGATCCAGCATCCTTCCTCCAGACTTTCCGAGAGGCAATGAAAACGCTGTCTCCGATTCCTACATCATGTCACAACAAATCCGCCTCATTCGTACACCCTGCACTGAGCACTTGCACTCACATATATGCGAAACGACGCAGTAAAACCACCGTTCATTCCTCCATACGATTGACCCTTCAAAGTCTGTGCATGTAACAATAAGTATTTCACCGTTCTTATGCGCAACAAGGAAACCGTTCTCGGAATAGACCGACTGAAGCCTGTGTTCTTCGAAGCTTCAAGTACTCCAGCGATCCTCCTGATTCCTTGGATCCAGATACTCCTTCGATCGACCTTATGCTTGCTACCAGTGCTCCACCAGTCGTCACACGATCGGGAACACGTGTGCGCTTCAACACCAGATATTTGTGAACTGATTTTTTTCATCGTACATTTAGTACTCGGGGGGGGGGGAATACTGTGGAGAACTCTTTATTATTATTTGTCCACTGACCCAAGAGAGGGCGCTACCATCTTTCTCCCTCTTGTCCAGTAGGGGAACATTTGGACCGGTAAGACTGTTCCTGATTGCTGTCGGTAAAGCTCGAATTCACCTCTCGTCTGTCTCATGATGCCTGCATAGCTGTACTACAACTTTCATGCCTTTTGCTAACGTCAACTTACTACCTGTAAAAATCCTTATGTCATGTGACATGCATCCAATGTTATTCTGTTATTAGTGAACGTGTGCTTAAGTATATATCCCAATGGAAAATGGTAATATCACCAAGCCAAAGGAATCATCGTTATTCTTGCAGTAACAACACACGCCACCATAAATGGCATCCGTGAAGAACGATTACCATAAGAGTATAATAGAAATCAAAGTATAATAGACAATAATGATGTAATATCACCAATTTCTGAAGTTATCGAAGGTGTGGGCACAGTTGTGATATGAGGTAGATTGTTTTTATTCCCTATAGACTCCTGGTGCAATGATCATCCTAGTGATTATCCATATAATAAGGCTAAGTGAAACTCTTTTCAGGTATACTGAAAATGATCATCCTGGTGAATATCCAAATAATAAAGCTGACTGAAACTCTTTTGAGGTCTACTCAAAATTTCTGTGGAGTCGGTAATAAATTTTATTGTTCAAGAAACGAATTATAGTGCTTATCCAAAAAAAAAAAAACCCTTTATACGCGGTTGCAGAACAGAAAAAAAGAACTGGAAGCCGATTAACACTGATGAAATTCGAAAATTTCTTAGCAACATTTTGTGTATGGATCTACTTCTGTCATCAGAAATTATTCCTTATTAAAAGAAAGCATTTTGTACAATAATCAGCTAAAGATATAAGTCGCAATAGATTTCACTTGTTGTTCAGATTTATTCATTTTGCTGATGATGAAACTGCAGATATTAACGACCATCTTTGCAAAATATGCGAATGCTTACAATGGCCCAACAAAAGTTTTCCGAGAACATGGCTCCTGGAAATTTTTTGCCATTGATGAAACCATGGTTCCATTTAGAGGTGGGCCGATACGTATTTCACCAGTATATACCTAACAAAAAACAGGTATGGGTTAAAACATTTTTAAACATACAGTACAGCAAGTTAACTTTCAAAATGTCTTTATACTCTGGGAGGATCATTCCAGACAACAACACGAATTTAGCAGGAAAAACGTATCTTTGAACCTGCAGAGTCCTATTTGAATCAAAGAAGAACAATTGTTACAGACAGTTTTATACGTCAGTAGAATTACCTATAAGAAACGAAAAGGACTGTCAGTAGATGTTAAGAAAACTAATTTCAGTAAAGAAGATATCATTGGAAGGGAAAATTTCAAGGGATTCGTAGTTGCCAAGGGAAGGGCAAAAAAACGCATTTCGCGATCGACTAAACATAGCATAGATTTGAAAGGCACGGGAAAAATAATTGATTAAGGAAAAGGGTTAGGTAGTATCACAAGAGCGTTTTTGAGTTGTTATTATTGGATTATCTATGCAAATTTGAAAAATAAAATGATATAAAATAATTCCGATAATAAATAGTTTTGAGAAGTGCTTACAAAATAAAATAGTTGACGTACAGAATCAGAAAAAGACGCGTACTAATAGAGACTGGAAAGAAACCAGAAGCGACAGAAAGAAAAGAAGCCGATGCATGAAACTGACACTTTATTAAAAGAAATCACACTTACTGTAAGGTCACAGTTACATAACAGGTAAACAACTAAACAGTTCCAGAATAAAAAAAACGAAAAGACAAATTATCTTTACAATTCTAGAAGCATGTGAGCCAAATAATAAGCTCATTGCAGTCATAGAACTCTGAACTGAATCATTAAATTTAACTTTATAATGACTTAAACGGGTGTGATGTATACATTGGTTTCTCCCTGCCTTCTTAAAGCTTCAAGAAAATTTCCAATTAAAGATGGCAACATGCACTTTCTAGAAATTTTCAGAATATCGCCAGGTTAATGAGAAATCTCTAATTACCGCCAAATTTGGTCCGGCAATTTGTGCTTTTCCTGGCTTCTTACTCCTTTTTTTAATGAGCTATCCTTTCAATTCAAAAGTCCATCGATTCAGAAGGTCCAAACAAAATACACGAAATAAATATTTATAAATACAATAATTAGGCACAAATTCTATTAAACAAAAGCAAATAATAAAATTATTATATAAAATGCACCAAGTAAACAAACAAATAAATAAGAAAAATACATCATATAACTGCATTAAAACCACAACAGAATCAAATAAACGCAAATATTTACATAAAGAGGTAGCTAATTGTACGAGGGTAAGAGCAACAATACCTATTTCCAGATTAGTTGATTACTGATTAAATAATAGTGATGAGCTGTGTTGTACAATTAGAGCAATGCAGTACGTGATTAATGTTTCCAACGCATTACTTGAATAATCTGTTAGGCACGCGACGGTAAGAGCATCATTAATTTTACGTTTTAAATAATGCTTGACACTGAATAAATCAACAAATGGAAGTAATTTTTTTAAAGACAAAGATGATGGAAGATTTCCTTTCTTTAAAACACGTGTATGGATTTTTTTTTCTTAATTTAAAAAAGATAAAAAAAGTTGATGAATGAAGACATCAAGACATTGCGATTGGAAGCGGCTGCAAACGAAGGTGGAAGAAAGTGTAATCAGAATAAAGAGGAGTGAATAAAGATAACTTTAGTGAATTTATAAGGCATAATAAATAAAACCACAAACCATTTTTCCATGAAAATGCATAATTAGACAAAAAATGAAATGCTCTTCTAGAACTTTTCACAGAGTGGAACAACTGTCTACAGTTTGTCAATTAATGAACAACGTGGAATATTTACTTTCATCTGGGGTTGCATACTCTGTTACTGATTGTAACTTTGAAGTTTTTTCTTATTTGTCACTCACATAAATATAGAAGTAGTTAAATTTAAAAATGCTTTCCTGAGGACTTCTATGTCTTTTGACTTTTGCGCACTATTCCTCTATTTTTCAGTTTTCTTATAAAATTAGTACAGATTCTAGTTGTCCTGAATAATTTGGATCACATTTCATCTAGCTGAGAGGTTTCCAATGAGGTAAGTCTCGACGCCCTGGGAAGCTAACGAAATTTTAGAGGGAGTTTATGATATTCAAGGGGTCGATTGGAAGTTGACCGCCAAATATGCAAGCGCAGTTGATCGACATAATGAAAATTCCACTGATTAAAAAATTATTGTTTTGTAAAACTTATAATGAACTGTTTATTGATATAAAGCTATATTATGTAGTAAGGAAGAAATTGTATAACATAAGGGAGACATACACAAAAATTATTCCACATATGTTAAACATCAATAATATTTTTTAAAATATACAAGTTTTCTATATAGAAAGTGCAATATAAAGAAGTGAAACATAAGAAAGCATAACCAAAATGATAATAATAATAATTATTATTTTTAGTTTAATAAAAACTTATAAATAATAATAATAATATAATAATAAAAATTGAATTCAACACAAATATATTTATGTATTTAATTTTATTAAAAAAGTTATTAAACATGTTTTGTACTGAAGTAAGTAATTAATAAAACAAAATCTGAAAGCTTTCGGATTTTACATTAGGTAATGGGATTTTGCATTGCAAAATCAGTTTATTAGCTTAACGTTCGGAATAACTGGATTGGAAAAAAATCGAAGAAATTGACCTATTAGATTTTCGTTGCTTATTTCCTGTAATTTTAAGAAGGAAAAAAAATCCATCATTTTGATTATTTGAAAATGCAATTTAAGAAAAATTAAATTTATTTTTAATTTGTTTAAGGGCTTTTACTAATACCTGAAATTTTCATTTTTATTTAGTATCACAGTATAAAACACTTGGAAGTTGACGAA
>KK112841.1:740898-751254 GCA_000611955.2 Stegodyphus mimosarum
CAGACCTATACGCAAACTGAAGCCCCACAGTCGGCTTTCCCGAAAGCAGGAACTCCCGAGAGCTTATCCCCAAGCCACTGACACAAGGACTAGTGACCAGCCGATTGACACCCGTGAGGACGACAAGGTGCCACCCGTTTAGCTGAAGCAGAGGCCAAAGCAGTGTGTTGGGGACAGTACCTCGCCCCTCAACTACCAGGACCCTCCTTTCCAGCGACACGGGTCTCCACGCACGGCAAACACGTGGGCAGTTTTCTCGTCATTCGAAAACTAGAGACAAGGGCTGTTCTAGTCTCTCATAACGAGCCCCAACCTCCGAAGAGGAAAACCACAAGGGAGAAACGAAAGACGAAAGTTTCAGCTCAGAGGAGAGGAGACGGAAAAGAGGATAGATCACTGGGGCTCCAGGATCGTGACACCCGTCTCATCAAGAAGATGATCCCCTGAAGGGCTAGGGTACCTCGGGATTGCCACACCCGTACTCACAAAAGTGAGCCCCTGAGGGGGAATCAATTAATGGCTCCACGATGGACATTATGATGTGATTAAATCCCTGAAAGGATTTTTCGGCAGTAATCATTACTGCACGACCTGTGAAAAGCCCTATGCACACCCGGAAAACCACCGATGTGAGAACGCTTGTCCCATATGCTTGAGGATCGAATGCTTTCCAGGCGTGCTTCGACGATGTCAGGATTGCGACCGTGTCTGCTGATCGGATACCTGCTTCGAAGCACATAAAGCCGTCACTGGAAATCAAGAGTTCTCACTTTGCGATAGGGTAAGTGTTTTTTGAAAATATATCTTAATGAACAAAGTTGTTTATCATATAATTTTCTTGAAATGTTTATGTTTAAAAAAATTTTAACTGTCATTACAGGTATACCAGTGCAGGGATTGCTGCCAAGTGATTGAACGCCGAAAGTGTCCTAAGGATCTTCATAGGTGTGGAACCACCAAATGTCTTTCCTGCGGCCAGTTTGTCGTGGCTGCTGAGCACCGTTGCTATTTGCGACGTGTTGCTCCGAAGAAGTCTGAGGAGAAGTTTATCTTCTTTGACTTTGAAACGGATCAGTCTTCGGGGGAACACCTCGTAAATTTCGGTGAGGCTCAGTATGCCGATGGCACAGAGAGAGTGTTCCCGGGCTACACGGCATGCCAAAACTTCTGCGCCTGGCTGTTCTCCGCACAACACAAGTGCTTCACCGCCGTGGCACATAACATGAAAGGGTAAGTTAAAAATACCATAGTTTGCATGCTTTATTTAACTAATCCTATTTTTATCAATATTATTCATAATTTTTTTTACTTACAGGTTTGACGGACAGTTCGTGATGGCCTGGCTCCTGGAGCAAGGCACAGCGCCAGAGGTGATTCCTAACGGGTCTATGATCATGAGTGTAAGACACCCTAGTCTGAACATTCGGGTCATAGACGCGTTAAATTTTTTGCCGATGGCGTTCGCCGAACTGCCGGGATGCTTCGGTCTCACTGAGTTGAAGAAAGGATACTTTCCCCATCTTTTCAACTCCCGGGACAACCAAAATTATGTCGGACCGCTACCGGAGAGCTCTTGTCGGAACGTGGGTATGGGAAGAAGTCAAGCTGGCGATAAAGAAAGGTTACCGCGTCACACATGTAAGTATTCAAAGATTATTTAAATCGTTTGTCATAACCCAAATTTATTTAAAATCTTGTTATAACTGAAATTTATTCTTTATTTTCTAGATTTACGAAGTGTATCATTTCGAAGAATCGTCTACTTCCCTGTTTCGTTCCTACATTGATCTCTTTCTGAAGATCAAACAGGAAAGTAGCGGATGGCCTTCGGATTGTGTGACGGAAGAAGACAAATTAAAGTATATTCGCCAGTATGAAGTATGAAGCAAGAGAGGGCGTCAAGTTGGACGCAGGAAAGATTTCCAAGAACCCTGGGCGTCGACAAGTTGCCAAATTGGCCCTAAACAGTTTCTGGGGCAGGTAAGATGATTTCTTTTGTACTGAAATTTTTTTGTAAACATTTTTAATTCGTTGTGATTTATGTTGGATTTTTTTTTCAGGTGGGGTATGAACTTAAACAAAGGACAGCTTACCTATATACATACGGTGCCAGATTTCAATAAGATGATGGCTGATCCCAACAAAAAAGTAAGTTTTCTTATCGATTTTATTCATCTATAAACTTCGACCAACTTCATGTATTTTGAGCTGTGAACTTATGACTTTTCTATTTTTTCAGATCAAAGATGTCCACGCCTGAGGTAGCTGCAATACAATGGGAGTCTGCCAAGGAGTTTGTGCCACAGGATGCCTCGACCAACATTTTTCTAGCGACGTTTACGACAGCTTGGGCTCGCCTCAAGCTGTACAGTGAAATGGAGAAGCTGGGTCGAGACGTCCTGTATCACGACACAGACTCCATCATCTATGCTACCAATGGTCACAATGATCCTCCCTTGGGGAACTTCTTAGGGGAATTTACGGATGAATTGGAGGGTGATGTCATCAAAACCTTCGTCTCTGGTAAGGACCATTAAAAAATTTCTTTATTTAACATGTACCAAAAAATCTTGAACGTTTTTCTGTTATGAAGTTAATAATTTATAATCTGTTATCTATTATTATTTATTTTTTTCCACAAGGAATTGTCATCACTTGATATGCTCTCCAAATATCTAAACCAGTTGTTTCGTGTTTGTTCGTTAGTTTTTTGCCTGACTTTTTGATGTAATTCATTCATTATTTTCTTGTCCATTGGGCAGCGAGTGCGTTGCCATGTTTTTCTGGCTCTATTTCTATCTGAGATTAATTTTGTGATATCCGGATCTCTGTTCCTTTTCTTCTCACTAATTTCTTTGCTATTCTTGTTCATGGTGGTAATTAGAGTATCAGTAAACTCATCAACTAATGCGTCTATCTCATCCTCACTTTGTAGTGTTGGTATAGTGTACTGCGTGTTGTTTAGAGCTTTGGTGTAGTTTACCCAATTGGTTATAAGGGCTCTTTTGTGTGGTGTACTATAATTGTTGATAGTCATTTCCATTAACACAGGGTTGTGGTCGGATGAAAGTTCACATAGACTTTCAATATTTCCTGGAGGTCCAGCGTACTTGCACTATCAACATTATAGCGTGTTGGGTAGTTTGGAGCTGCAATCTGCATACCCGCCTTGTCAGCGAAATTTTTAATTGTGTATCCGTAGGCATTATTACGACTGCAGTTCCATCTAACGTGTTGTGCATTAAAATCTCCACCAAATATAATTTTGTTGTTTACTTTTGATAGGGCAGTTAGATCAGCCGAAATATCACTAGGAGCTTTGTGAGAGGGAAGATAAGTGGAGATTAAAGTGATTGTTCGTTGAGTGTGTGGTATGATCGTGATAGCTAAGGCCTCCGCGGCTAAAAGCTGTGGTAGTGTTGTTTCGTAGTGAGCGATGTTGCGCTTAATGAGTATCAGAAGTCCACCAGAATATCTATTTCCAGTAGGAGCTCTTTCTTTCCTGTAACAGATATAGTTACTGACATTGAAGTTGATTTGTGGGCTAAGCTTGGTTTCTTGTAGGAGTAATACAGCGGGACGGTACACCTCTATAAAGTCCCTAAGTTCATTAAACTTAGTTCTTAAACCATTTGCGTTCCATGTAACTATTGAGATATTTTCATTTCCATTAATTATTCTGGCCATCAATTTCAGTTAACATTTCAAAATAAACAAATAGTCTATCTACATTATCACTGTGTGCTTTTAATTTTGGTAAATATTTTTTAAAGATTTTTGTTATTCTATTAATATTATTTGTTCCAAACAAATTATACATTTCTTGCATACATTTAAAGAATTCAAATATATCTGATTTAGGATTATGCATAAGAGTACTGTTTACATTATTTTGATTATTATTATTTTCAGGAATTAAGGGTTTAGCAAGCTGGGGAAATTCAGCAGTATTGAGGGGTATCTTGGATTTAGGATCCGTATTCGTTTTATCTACTTCCAAGTTTTCCTTATTCTTCAGAGCTTGTGCAAAGCTAACTCCTTGTTTCAACGAGTTCCTTCTGGGAATAGCTGGTTTGTTTTTTGGGAATTTAGGGCACCCACGATACGAGGATGGATGCTTTCCGGAGCAGTTTACACATTTCGGGTCATCAGTTTTCCCGACGATGGGGCAATCCATAGTTCTGTGATTTTCTGCACACTTTACACAGCGCGGCTGAAACAGTTATCAGATGAATGGTGCCACTTCTGACAGTTATGGCATTGTGGCACCTGGTTTTTTGTTTTGTATTTCTCAACCGACACCATGTAAAGCATGAGGTCCTTGAGATTATATATTTCTTCAATATTTTCAGATTGCATCAGTGTTAGCAGGAATAACGGCATCGGGGCCCTAGTTCTGTGTTTGGTGAGCTGTGCAACCTTTTGCACAATAAAGCCTCTATCCGTGATTGCTTGCGCAATTTCCAGCTTGTCTGCATTAGTGGGTAATCCTCTTATTACCACTTTGATTGGTCGTCGATACTTCTCGTTGATGATATAATGTTCTACTTTTTCGGTATTGAAAATGGTAGTTAAAGTTCGATGGTCCTCAGGAGTTTGAGGGAAAATTTTGAGGAACTCTCCATTTATTTTTCCTAAAAATTTAGCTTTAGTTTTTGTAGCAAGCTGCTTTAAGAAATCTCCAAACGTTGTAGTTCCCGGATTTACCATTATTGGGGGAACATTTGTAACATTGGGGGGGGGTTGTTAGCCTGCTGAATTTCTCCATCCTGTGAAGCTGTGCCAGCATTATTTTCCAGTATCATTTCATTAGATTCCTTATCATTAAGTATAGAAAATTTATTTTTGATATCTAATGTATCTTTAATTTTTTCAACTCTTAACTGCTTAGCAGTTTTATGCGGCATTCTAAAGCCTTCACTATCCATATATTCTATACTGCCTTCAATATTGGATTTTCTCTTAGATGTTTTAACATTGCTACTAGCCTTAATATTGCTATTTGAAATATTTAATTTAGATATTCCTGCCAATAAAGATAAACCGCACTTACCTCTTAGATCGTCTGCTTCAGCTTTAAGCTTCTTGATTATATCCGACATCTGTTTTGAGACATTGTCCTCTTGAGTAACTGGTCTCATCTGATGATAAACCCTTACAGTGGTCTTTATATGGTCTATCTGAGTTTCTATATCCGATATCCGATTACGCATGAAAGCCTGGGTATCCATGTTGTCATTATCCTGATTTATTTCGGCGACCCCATCGCTGATAGTTATAGTTTCGTTGTCTTCCGTAGGTGCACTATCCTCCATACGGTTGTCCAGATCGCTGTCCGGTAAAGGGACGTCGGCGGCGTCGTTCATAACGATCACCTTCATGCACGGATGCAAATAACCGAATGAAACCTCTCATTTATTACTTACTTTTCACCGCGACTCCTCCCCTCCACATACCCCGCCTCTTTCACCTCCTGTTTTATCTTTCGCCAAATGTCCCTTCTTCTTTCAGCCCCCTTTTGAGACATACCAAGGCACACAAGTGCAGGCCCCGAATTTTCATACCTTGGACCATTACACACGATTACTACTCCAGTCTCCCTCCGTAATATATTCTCTCGCCTTGGTTATGATCCTACCCATCCTCATGCTTCCGATCCTACTTTAAAACATCCCTTTAAAACTTTCAGGCAAGAAGCACCTCTCCCCTCTCCCCTTCACTTCTCTCCTCTTCCCTCCACTACTGCAGTATACAATGCCCACGGAGTAAACTCCGTGATTTTGCCGCTGCCGACTACAAATTGCTTCTTTCCATATCGAACAATCTACACTCTCACACCTTCCCTCCTCCCTCCATTACTTCCTTACACTTCTTGACATACTCCTCTCCCCTCTTTCCTTTACTTATTTATTTATCCTTCTTCCACAGTTCTTTCTTCCTTTCTCTCACTCCTTCAAACACTCCTCATTGCTGTATTAAAAAGTGTTAAAACTTATCCTTCCGCAATTATATTCTATCTAGCTCCACCCACCTTCTTCACACCTTACTCCTCCCACTTCCCCTTAATGACTAGTTACATCCCTTTCATTTCGTATAAACATTCCTTTTGGAACACCCCTCTTACCTTATTCCTTCTATCATCTTCCTCAATATTCCATAAACTTTCCTTCTTGTGCATCATTAACGCAATTCAACTTTTTGACTCTTCACCTTATTTGATTTATCTAACACCATTCCTATTCCCCGTTTTCCACGCCCCTCACTATATACCCTACCACATCCTCCTCCTCCACATTTTACCCTCGCATCCCTCTGCCCCACATGTTTTAACATCCTCTTACTCTAGATATTTCGTAGCCAACACCAGATCTTCCCAATCCACTCCGCGAAAGTTGATTTGGTTTCACCCTTAAATACCTACCTATTCTCAATATCCTTCTCCTTAACTTAAACACTACAATAAAGTACTCCTTCCTCATCCTTTCATTCCCTCGACCTCCCGACACTTCTTCAGCCACTTTCGTCTCCATCATCTTCATCTTCAACAAATTGAATCTACTGTTCCTTTCTCCCCCCTTTTCTTTTTTTTCCTCCAAATTGCGTTTTCACCTTAATACTACCGTTTCACCCAGAACATCGTGACTTCAAATATGGCTCATAGATGGAGCCACTTTTACTCCCGTAACTAGGACCACGAGAAGCAATTCTCCCACATTATGGACTTCAAAGAAATTTTCCCACATCGTGAATTTTATTTTTCCTTATTTGGCCTTTCTCTCTCTCCCCACCCTGCTCACCCATCAGGGGTTATAAACGAGATTGTCAAGACCGTCAGACCATATGCTCCCTACAGAAAACATCCACTGCGACTCACTACCCATTACAACACTCATCCTTACTCCCTTCTACATATTCTTTCTCATAGTCGACCACTCATATTTTTTTTATTTCATCTGTGAACAGGGCTCTATACGGTACTCCTGTCTCTCTCTGATGAAATTAAAATTGTCTCACTCATCCTCCTACACCTCAATAACACTCCCCCCCTACTCCTTGACTTCTCTCCCTTCAGCATTCCTTTACTCACATACTTATTTAAGTGTATACATCCCATCTCACTCTCACTCATGAAGACTTTTTCGCTTCTCAGACGCAGTCAAAGTAGGACGTCTGATCTTTCGCTCTTGTTATAAAGTGATTTTAGTAGCTTTATAAAGTGATTTTAGTAGCTTTATAAAGTGATTTTAGTGGTACAAAGTGATTTTCATAGCTTTCCTTGCTATACCCCTGACTTAGAGATGGCAAACATCATGAAGGCGATGTCTGATTTCATCAACCACGCCATTAAAGAACTAGAAATAACGTCAAGAAAGGCTGAACTTTTCGACTCGGACATAAAACGTCTGAACGACTTAAAGCAACTTAAAGCACTCTTTTCCACTACTTTTCCAGACTTTGCAAATCATCCGTCAGCAGAAAGCCAGCAGCAGATTACCACGCCGGCCGCAAGTGGAAAACGACCAAGAACCCCAGAACCGGACATGTACAACAAGTTCGCTATCCTGGAAGAAGTTTCCGACGACCCCGACCAGCCCTGCCACGTAGAAAATCCATCGGAGCCTCCCACATCATCGCAAAAAATTAAAAAGAGATCTAAATCCAAGCCAGCTACTTTATCCAGTCCCAAAGCGCAGGAAGCAGCCCAGGACGTGCCTAAACCACAGGAAAGCATCCTCGCGCCCAAACCCCTGCCAGCACCCAATCAGAACACTGCACCTACTGTGCCTGTACTCCCGTCGAATAAGGAACCGATGGAAGAAGAGCCCAGTGGATCTGCAGACACCGAGGGATTTCAGCATCCGAGAAGGAGCTCCAAGATTCCTCCGATTATCATCCAAGACCCCGACTTCACATGGAAACAACTAAATGATTTATTGGAGAAAGCAAAGCTTGACTGCAAAGCAAAAATGAGAGGAGACTTCGAGTTTGAAATCAAAGTCTTTGAATCTGACATACATCGGCAAATCACGAGCCTACTAGATTCAAAGAAAATTAAATACTATACTCACATGCTACCAGATGAGAAATACATCAAAGCAGTGATTCGCAGTATTCCGACTTACTATGACCCTGTCGAAATCGGAGAAGCCTTAACAGAGCTCGGCTACCATGTGATCCGCGTCTCTCAATTCACTCGGAAACGTGGAAATGACATCCAGCGTATGCCACTATTCCTGATTACTCTGGCCAGAAATGAACATTCCCGATCGATCTTTCATCTGCACTACCTGTTACGGCTGCACATAAAGGTTGAAAGATACAGGGGCAGAAAGGGCCCCACACAATGTTACAAGTGCCAAAATTTCCACCACTCCCAAGCCCACTGCCACCTTCCTGCGCGGTGTGTAAAGTGCGGACAGGGGCACGAGTCACGTACGTGCACAAAACCCCCCTCGGAGCCTGCTACCTGTGCGAACTGTGGACTTAATCATACGGCCTCATTTCGAGGTTGTTCTTTCTTTCCAAAGGAGAAAAACTCGGACAGAAAACTATATTCTGAACGAGTAATCACCAACAGTGCGCAGCCTTCCAAGGAGCACCGCTCCCAAGAAATTCAGGAACTTTCAGCTAAGCTTGAAGAAGCAAAGGCCCTCATTGCCACTCTCACAGCGGCAATTTCCATGCTGAAAGACACCACATCTCAAGTTAGTAGTGCATCCGCACAAAAATCAGCCATGTGTTCTGCCAGCAATCATGAATAATTCACCTATACCATTTGCACCTATCTCAGTGGCGTTATGGAACGCGCAAAACCTAACTACAAAGCTCCATGAGCTGCACGATTTCTTAGAAAACAATGACATTCAAATATGCATGATTACAGAAACGCATGCAACAGCCAGACACAGCCTGAAACTGGCAAACTACCACGCATACAGATGTGACAGAGTCAGACATCGCGGCGGCGGCGTGATCATCTATGTAAAACGTTCATTAAATTCTGGACTGATCTCCTCCGATAACTCAAAAGGACATGAACTTGTTTGTATAAATGTACATATTCCTAAATTTGGCAACACCAGATTCTGTGTTATTTATAACCCTCCTGACAACAAAATTGATATTACAGTGCTTCGTACCTACCTGGACGATCAATTTCCCACCATTATAGGTGGTGATTTCAACTCGAAACACACAGACTGGGGATGTAACCGCTCAAACTCAAATGGACTTATCATTAGAGACTTTGTAGAGAACCACCCCATTTTCATGTACATCCCAGAAGAAGCTACTTACAGACCGAATATCACCAACAGACGCCCGGACATCCTGGACTTTTTTCTCACGAATTATAACTTCCCAATGACAATAGAAGTACTTATCGAGCTATCCTCTGATCACGTCCCTGTGCTCGCACGTCTAGGATACAATAAACCAAACGAAGCTGAAATCAAGAAAATTATTGATTGGAACCTCCTACACAATATTGCAATCTCCACACCCATCCAAATAATCATTGGCATTGGTCTTTGCAACAACTGCGGCCATTGCATTTACTGACACTATTCAAAACTTCACTAAACAGGCTACAACAGAAAGGATTACTTCCTGCAATTACGGCACCCTTCCTCAGAGCATCCGTAACATCATCACCCAACGCAATCGACTCCGTAAGCTCTTCAACCGTACCTGGGACCCCTCCATTAAAACTGAAATTAACCGACTCACTAGGAAAATCAGCCATGAAATTAAGAAATACAGAACTGAAAAATGGAATTTAAAAATCGAAAACCTTAATTTAGAAGACAACTCCTTTTGGAACTATGTCAGAAAACTAAACTAAGTTCTGTGCTATATCGCTAACATGTCGGAAGAAGCTGGCGAACTTCCGGGAACGTCTCAGAACGCGATTAGATCGGAGTTCGCTCCGGTTCCGGACGATTTTCCCCCGCTACCTACCGATTCTGATGATCATGATATGGATTGTGGTACTGCTTCGGCTAACGTTATGGATACGCCTACTTTGGATTTCTCAATTACGGAAGAAGATTATATTGGATATTTAAAGGAAATTGTGAAACTCCGTGGAAAATTGGAATTTTGTAAGGACATGATTTTGGATATGGAACGGATACGATCGTGTGCTGACCCACCGAGCCCTGCAATTGCTGATCTGAATAGGCAAGCTAATGCGATTCGACAAAATATTTTGGATTATGAAGGTAAGTGCAGTGTTTTGGCAAGCTATTTTCCCCATATTAATTTGCAACATGTAAATGCTGGTACTACCCCTGTTATTAATATTGTTTATTCTAATGATGCTGATAATAGTGATAATGCAAATAATTGTAAAAA
>KK112842.1:4524-36546 GCA_000611955.2 Stegodyphus mimosarum
GGAAGGTTCTATTGAAATTTTTAAAACTAATTAAATTCTGGTTGTTTGTTTTGCTCTTTTCATCCTGTAGAAAGTTTAGAAATAGAAGTTTAAGTTTTAATCCACAAAAATTTCTAATTTATTCTGAGATTACACCTTATTTTTGTCTCCTTTCCTTCTCGCAATAAAATGATTATTCTAAGTATGTTAAAGGACAAAATATTCATCTATAACACCAACTACCAAAATAAGCTTTAATTATTACTAAGAAAATCAAAGAGAGTTTGTAGTGAAACACGGCGAAAACAGAGTTCTTTCACGCGCTCGATATTTGTTTCGATAGAAAGTCTTCTTTAGTAAAATTCTGACAATGAAAGAGTTTAAATGTCTATATTTCTCGAGTTTCGAATTCTAGAGAGTATTATATCTCAAAATAATCAATTCAGATTTCCCAAATTCAACTAGTGGCGCTTATGTTCTGGAACAGCACATCTGCTGCAGAAGAAGCAAACGCGAAAAACAAACAACTCTGCTTTGTTGCTTACATTCGCGGGCAGCTACAAACCATTTATTTCCTGTTGTTTGACGGCTATCCTCAAATAGTTCATTAAAACTGAGGCAACATTAAGCAAATCCTAGACTCTGGAATGTCGAGGAAGGGGGGAAGGCATGGAAAACTCTCCTTTTTACGTCTTGATTTAATTGTTGTACGCTCGTTACGAACGCCATTGTATGTCTGTCCGTCCAGAATAAAACAATTCCAGACATGGACGTCATTAGGGATTTTAACGAACTTTTAGGGACAATTTTTAACGCGCCGCTTTAGGTTAATTTCTCGCGTTGTTTTAATTAATTATGATGACACAGAGTTTGTTTTTATTTTTCCAGAGATATTTTTTGCTCTCCTTCTCTCTCTTTCTGCGATCCATAGTGAAGCGGGCAGAGAATTTGACAGAAAATCACCACTTTTCCACTCGGGTTCATTAGCGATGGGGAATGTGCAGTCGTTAGCTTCTTCTCCAGATTCGAGATTTTTCCTGCATTCTTTCCCGGAACGACACCTTCCCGGATTTCTTTATTATTTCATTCTTTGCTACGAAGCTTAATTGAGCAGAACTGCGAGCGCACCCTAGCGGCCGCAATGAGAAGCGAAACGATATTCAGGGGCTATTAGCGTTGCGGATTATTTAACACTGTAGCAGTAATGTTTCATGAATTTATCACATTTCTCCCAGCCGTAAATTGCTACAAAATTTCCAAGATGTTACGAATATACACATATAAGTGACTCGGATTTTGGATTCTATGAAAGATACAGCAAAATACGTAAATATTTTATGTTTACATCAAGAATTATGTACACTGAGCAAAAAAAAAAAAAAAAAAAAAAGGACAGTTCCATATCTCCCGTTCTACTGGCCTGATTGACGAAATTCAAATTGCATTTTCCATGTCTCGAAAGCGCGACTTAGCATATGTATTAGCTTTATATACAGCATTGTTCTAATAGAGGTATTTTGACACAAAATCGGATTTTTTCTGAAATGACATGCTCATTTCTTTTACATATTTCGAATCTACGACTCAAATTATGCCAAACTGCCAAGTTTTGTAAAAACCTCACGTGTCGTTTTTTTGAAAAATTAGCTTTCAAAATTTTAGCTCCTGTTAATTCAATTTGTTATGTATTTATTAATATCTCTCGTTTGGTACAAGTGCTTGATGCCTTTTTTCGCAGTTCGAAATTTAGGTTAACTCCAAACAAAATTCACCCGTCGTTTTTTATGATTTATTTTTAAATAATTTTTATAAATTTTTTGAAAAAAAAATTTGAATCGTAACGTATAAAATTTTTACCATCAACTTGAAGTAGACGTATTTCCAAGTGTACCTACAACAAATTACAGCTTTTTATTCAAAATTTCCGAAGATACACGTGAATTTATATATTGGCGCGTTTTGAAATTTGGCATATTTGTTGAAAGCGATAATAACATCTAATGTGGTTTACGCACTTTGCTGAAATTATTTGAGAGAAAACCGATGAGACTTTTTTTCCACTCACTTTGTGAGATGTGACTTTTTTCTCAATGTAAAAGGATAGGAACGATGTGACTTTTTTTCCGCTTCATTACAATGAAAGGGATAGGAAAATAGGTTGCCACGTATTAAGAAGTTCGCCAAATAAATTATTCTTGGCGCAAACTGAAAAAAATTCGCCAAATTAAATTTTTGAATTTCTCCGTAAATTTAGCACCAAATTTTACAAAATTTAATATTTAAGCATAATTTGAGTCTTCGAATCGAAATATGGAGAAGAATTGGTATGTTATTTCAGAAAAAGACCCATTTGTTGACAAAATACCTACAGTGGCTCCCAAAAGTGTTCGTACACTTATGATTTTCAGTGAAATATCCATTGATTAAAAGTAAACTTTCTGAATGAGATTTTAATAATAAGATCTATAATCTATTCGTAACAAAATCAAATGAAATAGTTTAAAAATATAGCGAAACTTTATTTTTAAGAAATTAATAATCAAAAAATGGCATTCAATAAAAGAAGCGAATTTACTCTTTATTTACAATATACCTATGCTAAGTCATTAAGTGTTTGCAAATTTCTTTGCAATGCAAATACTTGGAAATATAAATCTACATCATTACTTACTTATCTTTTTAAAATACATTTAAAAGTCCGTAGTAAATATAGTTTTTTGTAAATATAATATTTTCAGTTTTTTTTATAAACAAAAATTGAATCCAATAAAAAGTATTTATACCACTATATTAGTTTCTACTTCAAATAAAAACAGAACTTACTTCAGAAACCAAACGGGTCATCTGTGACACTTATGAATTAGGCCTTCTATCCATATACGCTCATGAAAAGCGCTCATGGTTTAAAAGCTACAAAATGAGTGGTGTTAATAGCAAACTATATTCCATCAGGACCGAAGAGTTTGAGGACCATATATTGCAAAAATGGCTTTATGAAAAATGGCTTTTCTGATTCAATCATTGGAGGATTTGCAAAATGAATGTTTGTCTTTTTGTATTTATTAAGTACACATATTTTTAAAGCTGTGGAATTTATATAAACATTTCGTATTTCTGTTCACTACACCTTTATATTTTATAAATAGTGTTACGAATTTTGTGCAAATGTAAATAATTTTAATGAAATTACTTGTGAAGTTGTAGTACTTTTTGTATAGTGTAACATGGAAATCTGAAGAGACTATGCTTTGCCGGAAAAACACAGAGGCAAGTATATTCAACATTAAAAAACGGTTATCTCGCTAACAGAAATCGCCAAAAGTCGCCAAACTTAGGGATCATTTGGCAAGCAAGTCCGGTCCCTGTGTCATAGTACTAGGTCATTTATAACTGAATAACTGTAATTGATTCCATATGTAGCTGTAACCGTATCCGGCCGTCATATTCCTTCCAGTAATTTCGAGAAGTACTGAAGATTCCTCGGCAACCAGGGGAGAAATATATAACACCGTTGAGAGCATCAGTTTCTGAATTAGTTCAGGATGACATTGAGGTATTTAGACATCCATGAGAACTTCGTCTTTTAGATGTGCTTTTCATTGCGGTTTGTTTAACGTTCTTAGTAGTTTGGAGTGTTACTTACTTAGTAGTTTGGAGTTCTTAGTAGTTTGGAGTTGGAGTGTGATTATGACTATACTCTGTGATGTTCTGAAGAGTTATACTAGTATTTTTGTGCAAAGTTCCAGAACTGTGACGGGATAAAATAAATTTTATCAAACTGTGTGCAGTCAATGTATTACGAACTGGAACGCAGGTATTAATATACGCATGTATTGCCAATACAAGGTTTTAATTTTGGCCCAAAGGCTATTTTTATCCGCAATATTTCTCGCATTGTGAAAAAACGACGGTACCTAGAGCCATCAAATTTTGAATAACGTAATCCTCTACCCAAGCATGGGCGCCTGGAAGCCCGAATTTTGAATTTGTTTCATACTTTCTAAAACTTTAACGAAATGTTTATTAACAAACTCAGCGATTTCAAAGCGAGCAATGGCAATCCTGTACGGAAAAAAATATGTTTATCTCCTGTGCTTAGGACTCTAAAGAGATGCTGTTTTTAAATATTTTGTGATGAATGTTGAATTGTTGATTGTTTTGTGTTGCTGTTGAATTGAATTTTGTATAATTTTCTTGCGAAGAACGTGATATTTAATAAAGGTAACATACAAAACATTAAAAAAACTCCTCTTTGGGGTAACATGAAATCTGAAAGCTTGCAGATTTTTTTAACATTTTGATTCTCTTAAAATTTTTCAGAAACTTTTTGCTGCTGTTCCAAACACTTTGTTTCTATAAAAATGTACTAATACACTAATAATATAAATAAAAATATACTAATATACTAATACACTAATCTTAAATAGAGCTAGCACTGTCAAAATGTACGCAACGTATAAGTAATTTGCTTCTAATCGATTTTGAGTGGCTAATTTAACATCTGTAACTGAAGGAAAAAAGAAGAGCTTCACTAGTATAGGTAGGTTCAGTAGAAGAACTTCCAGTAGAATTTGGTTTTCAACATCCAATGTATTTCAGAGAATCTTTTGGCGTTGCTCACAAGATAGGGAATGCAATGAAAGAGAAAACAACTTGTTTATCCTGTAAACATGCAAATAATATTAGTTATTTATAAATTATTTAATATTAGGTTTTAGGCTATAATATCTTTGAACGCGCAACTCAGATTTTTTTAAGAGTCCTAATTCAGCAACACGTGACCTAAAATAAAAAATGAAAACTCTGTTTATTTTCATCTCTACAGATAACTCAATCTCTATAGCTTCATTAACGACAATCGGCGATTTGCTTTCTAGCAAAACTAATTCTTTAAAGGAAAATTACTTAGTCATGGAATTAAATGTAATAAGAAAATCGAATAAAATACAATTCAAAATACTTCATTGCTTAAGGAAAAAGAAAACTAGAATTTCACTTTCGTGTTCAAAATATTTGCACGTCTATAATTACATGCTATTCAAAACCACAGCCTGGAAATATTTGAAAAGGAATTCTTGCTTTGATGTCTCCTGGTCTAAGCTTCCTAAATAGCTGTAACGTCAATAAACTACATAGAACTTCAAACCTCTAGCTGAAAAGAAAATTGAAATGATGAATCTATATACTTGTATTTATAAATACGTATGGAGCCTTATTAAGATATGCATCCCCGGGGATATTTGGTACCTACATTTTGTAATTTGTTTCGTTCATTCATGCATGCCATGGTGTAAAAGATGTTTATTTTTTATGTCAAATTAATTAATTTAGGTGGAATGTTTATCCTATCATGAATAGGGATGGCAAATTTTTGTTAAGTATTTCATCCTACTTTTGAAAAATACGAGGAAATTTCGTTACATAACGCTTAATATAAATGGCGACTTTTTAGAATCTGTATTCCCCAACTGCAGTGAGTTTTGTTTTTATAATGGAAGTAAATATGTTTTGTAATAGTTTCATATCTCTTTAACGTCACGCGTCAGCAAACTACAAGAGTATTTCCTTTTGATGTCTTCATCAATTTTAGCTATTGAATTATTAAAATAACTTGTTTATGAATGTTTACAAATGGAAAAGAAAGAGTTTTGTTTTATTTCAGACTGGTATTTTCGGCAAAAATATTTATATCGTATTATTTTTGGTTTCCTTATCGTTATATTTATATTCATTCTCTTCGTTTACTTAATCTCTTCGTAGAAAACAAATCAAAACCTACAAGGCATACGTCCTTGAGGATGATTGGCAAATACATTTTGTGTATTGAAATAAATAAATAAATATCAAGAATACTTAAAACGAATATAAACGTGCAAACAATAAAAAGCAATTTCTGAAACTATAAATCTTCTGCAAAGTAATGCAAATCATTTAAGCTTAGTTTACTTGCTTTGGAATCTTATGGACTAATTTTGCTTTTTAACATTAAACAATCAAATCACAGGAATATGTTTTGTATTTTATACCCTATAAGGTATTTTTCCCAACTTCTTCTTATCCCTTCGTGGTGTAGTAGTCAGCACGCTCGACGCGTAACCGAGAGGTTCGTGGTTCGATTCCCGCCGAGGGCATTGCTCATTTTTCACAATTCCTGCTTCCAAATAACCTAATGTCTCTTCAACCCTAGCACTAGATTTTCACGCACTATGTTAGCCTAAATGAAACTGTTTCATAAATCAATGTATCCCTATATGTACAAACATCAGAATTTTTTTTGAAGCAAAGACAGGACAAAAATGTGCAATGCTGTCGCCGGAATTCGAACCTGGACATCTCGAAAGACATCTCATCGACCATTACACCACCAAGGCACGCTGGAAGATGGAAAAAAATACTTTAAAATACTGCATTGAAACAAACACAACAAATGAAATGTTTATTCTGTAATATCAACATTAATTGTTTTGCAGCTTAATATTCCATACCTGTCCGCTGCATCATTCTCCATACCTAGGTAAATAACTCACCGTCCTCACGCAGAGCTGAGCGTCTGCAAAAACCCATTCAAAGAACTTTGTTTCACTTGAAATTTTTGTCTTTAGAGCAGTAATTTTGTGTTATATATGTACTTATGGAATGCTAATCAAACTCATGCAGCTTACGAACGCTGCGAAAAAAAAAAAAAGGAGGGGGGACAGTTCTATATCTCTCGTTCTACTGTCACGATTGACAAAATTCAAGTAGCGTTTTTCATGTCTTGAAATCACCACTTAGGATATTTATTCGATTCATTTATAGCATTGTTCTAATATAGGTACATTGACACAAAATCGGACTTTTTCTGAAATGACATGCCAATGTTTTTCCATATTTCGATTTTACGACTCAAATTATGCCAAACTGCCAAGTTTTGTAAAATTCGCACGGCTCGTTTTTAAAACATTAGCTCAAAATTTTAGCTCTTCAATCTTAATTCAATTTGGGATGTATTTATTCGTCTAATGGGGCTTTGTCGCTGAAGGATTATTGTTTTCGTTTTCCGATTTTGTGAGGAATCACTCTGAATGTCCGTTTCACTTTTATATTTCAAGAAATTAAATAATGAAGAATCTGTATAGATACATGTATATTTCTGGCATTGTGATAAAACAACGGTACCTAGAGCCATCCAATTTTGAATGGCGTAATCCTACTGCGAATAATTTATAATAATGAATTTGAACTATAACCTATAAAATGTTTACCATCATCTTAAAGTAGATGTATTTCTAAGCGTACCTGCAAAAAATTAGAGTCCTTTTATTCAAAATTTCCTACGATATACGTGCATTTACATATTAATGCGTTTTGAAATTTGGAATATTCGTTATAAGCGATAATAACGCCAAATGTGGTTCACGCACTTTGTTAAAATTATTTGAAAGGAGAAACGATGACTTTTTCCGCTTCTCAGCTATGAAAAAAAGGAAAGGAAAATAGGTTGCTATAAATTAAGACGTTCTCCAAGTGAATTATACTTGGCGCAAGCAGAAAAAATGCGCCAAGATAAATTTACAGATATTGGGGCATAATTTGAGTCGTAGAATCGAAATATGGAAAACAATTGGCATGCCATTTCAGAAAAAGTCCGATTTTGTGTTAAAATACCTATATTAGAACGATGCTATAATATATATCAAGTCGTGCTTTTGAGACATGAAAACTGCAATTTGAATTTCGTCAATCGGCCCAATAGAACAAGAGATATAGAATTGGCCCCTTTTTTTCCGCAGTGTGCATTAACTAAGATGCTAAATAAATGAAGTTTCTTATTTTGATTATTACCGTTTAAATTTGAAGATTGTCTCTCTTTTAGACCACGGTTTTAGTCTCATTTTCAGAAAAACAAAATTCATTCCTTAATCTAAACTTTGAAAAACAGCAGAACGCCCTGCACGAGAGCATACCTGCCCTTAGATTGATAGAATTCAAGAGCTTTGCCATTATCAAATATACCAATAAATTTGTATATGCATATAAAGTTCGTGTGATATATATACATTTATTTAAACGGCTGGGTACTTTATTTAATAGCCATCAGTCTTGAGCCACTAGAAGAGCCGGAAGTGGTGGTCATTTCATTATGGAAACACCTTATAGATGGCCAAAGTTGCCTCCTATGACGGGATGGACAGTTGCAGGCATGCCTTTTCCGGGATTCGAACCCGGGCCCATCGCTACGGTGGTTAGGGTCACTAACCACTGCACCGGCTGGGTGGCCCGTGATAATATATAATACAGGGTGGTTGTAATTAAAGTGATCCTATCCAGACCCCTATAGAACCAGTTCTATTTATAGAACTTTGATGAAATTTCGTATATATGTTATATGGACAATGGGGAAACGGTTTCTGCGATAAAAAACTTCGTGATCATCTTCTTCAAACCATTCTTCGACGTGTGCACTTTTCGCAATCCCTTTAAGCGACGATATTCAAGTAATGAAACTGTGTTATTGCTGCGATTTTGATAAAGAAGTTTTACCAGTAAAGCTCCATCTACTTTCTGTAAGGGCATGGTTAACGATTGCAAAGGCACACAGAATGATTTCCTGACTCTGGCTGCAAGTCTCTTTATAGGTTTGACTAATTTGCATTAGGAATTTTTGAAAACTGCCATCAGGTGGTCAAAATTTGAACTATTTTTTATTGCAGAAATCTTCTCCCCATAGTCCATACAACATGTATACCACGTTTCATCAAAATCCGATATGTAAAATGGGTTCTACAGGGGTCTGAATCAGGTACCTTCAATTATAACCATCCTGTATATTAACTACAATGCTAAATCAATGAAGTTTTATGATTTTGATTATTACCGTTTACTGTTTGAAGATTGTTTCTGTTTTAGACCATGTTTTTAGCCGCCCAGATGCTATAGTGGTTAGGGTAGTCTGCCTGCCATAGGTTCGAATCCCAGAGAAGGCATGTATTGTACAATTGCCTGTCCGTTTATGGGAGGTAACGGTGGTCGCCTATTAGGTGCCTCCACAACAAAATGACCACCGCTTCTGACCTTAGTAGTGGCCAATGCCTTTATAAGCATGTGCCCGCCATTGGGAAAAAAAGAGACCATGTTTTAAGTCTCATTTTCGGAAAAGAAATTCGTTCGTTAATGTAAACTATAAAAAGCAGACGTATGGAATTTTCTAATGGCAACAGATTGCACATTAAAGAATGAGTTTTATTAGTATTTCCAGCTTCTTTCTCCAAGTCTCCAGTTTCCCCTTGATAATTTAGTTCGTTGTATGACTGGCTTTCAAAACAAATGTAAATAATAAATACGCTATATGACACCATAGTAGATTTTATAGTGTGTAAGGGCAGTAAACTAAAAAGGCTTTATTTGTTTCAACGCGCAGGCATTTAATATGAACAAAGCATAATGTCGTGCTACCAAATATGCAGATTTTATTTCAATTCAATATTAGTTGCGTCACATACTATAGCTTAAAAATCAATTGAAGTGAATTTAGATTTCATAAAAGTAAACATTGTTCGATAAAACCTCATGCACAGTGTATCTAGAGTCATCAAATTTTGATTTGAATACCACAGTCCTTCCCCGAACATGGGCACCTAGAAGCCCGAATTTGAAATTTCGAATTCGTTTTATTGTCTATTTCATAATTTGTAAAAAGTTAACGAATTTTTGATTAAAAAACTCAACAATTTCAAAGCGAGCAATGGCAACACTGTAGGAAATAAAAGAGTTTTATCTCCAGATCGCGTGATTGTCTATCGGAAATTCTAAAGATATTCTGTTCTTAATTATTTTTAGCATAATACAAAATAAGAATAATACAAAATAAGAACAAAAACAGACAACCGTCATCAAAGTAAATGTTCGAAATGACGTTCAAAACGTATTCTCAACAAGAGATCAGCAAGGAAGGTCTGGTGCATTGGCCAGCAAAATCGCCAGACTTTACTTGCGTTGACTACTTCCTTTGGGGGTACGTCAAGACATTGGTTTACTAAACATCCTTTAGAAATCCAAAGGAATTTATTGCAAGCACCGTGGCAGAATCTGAAGAAGCCCGGGACATTCCTGGTAGTTTCCAGAACATCAGATTGTCCATGTGTCCGAGATGTGAGGTCTGCATCAGGTTCTGCGTACGTAATTTCGAATACACTCTTTGATGACGATCGTTGTGTAGTTTTGTTCTTATTTCTTGATTTCTGCTCTACTAAGCATGGTTTCCTCACCCTGTTCATGTTCTTTCTGTCTTGCGTTTCGGGTTGCCACTTAACGCTTCTGTAAAGCCTTTTCTATCATGCATTGCTATGTGATTTTCCATCATCTAGCTGTACTTCATCTTTCCAGAAAGTTTGTAACCAATTTAAAGAAACACCCTGTATATAAAAGAAAGCAAAGTGATGACCTTCACTGTAATCAGAAAATATTTATGTGATTTATAATTCATTCCCATATACTTCACATGTTTGGAAAACGATACCTGAAGCATCGTCACTGATATCTTGACATCTCGATATTCTCGATAGTGATTGCCGTTAATATCTTGATATTTTGGCACGGACTTGCTATTGATAATGTACCAGTGAAAAATTGTTTCTGTTTTTCTTTTTTATCTTCATCTTTATGCGAAACACTTTTATACAAAGCCTGCTTTTTTTAAGTCCTTTTATATTGTGTTTGGTTTTGAACTCATAATCCCCGTTGTCATGTTAAATCGGGTGTAAAATTTTAACCCAACCAAGGTAGCTGTATAAGAATTTTTAGTGTATTGTACAAAAAATTTGAATCATCTTCAATAAATAACATTTGGAGGATATACTGATCTATCTAAAATTATTGAGAAAGGGATAGCGCGGTATTTGAAAACACTGATTATATTCTAAAAAAAATGTCTTAAATACTATTTTAAAGCAAAATTAGAAAATTTAAAATTAGTTTATGAACATAATTCTTCCAGCAGAAATTTAATTATAAGGACAACTAAAATGCAGATGAATACTCTAATTGCTAAATAGAAAATATCCCAATCACGGATTTGGTATTTATTAGCAGCAAATGTTACATTCATCTTCAAAATAGTAGAACCATTAAACAACATGGATGGATTAGAGTTGCTATAAAATGCATTTCTCTTTTAATTCATGAGAAACATTTCGCTGCACTGAATACATTAATTCTTAAAATTGCAAGACATATCCCAAACATCCATATCTAATAAATGGAAATGATTATTTTCGTTAAAAGTTCGTGAACATCAAGGATACTCAGTGCCCCAACGTCAGGAAATTATAATCAATGGCCCAACGTCAGTAAATAACGCAACATAACACTATGTTCTAAAATTCATAATACACATCCGGCATAACAATGAATTAAAAATTATCATTGAGAGTAACAAATTTTCGAAGTACCCGTAAAAGACTTATAAGCCCTTAGCTATTAAATCAGCGGAAGTTGTCACGGCTACGCATGTTTCCATTAGCTAGGGAAAGTCTCTGCACGAAAAATCCCTTTTGAATCCAGATAGCGGAATGAAGCCTCCTTAAGGAAAGAGTAATCCGTTAATCAGGGACAATGGCATCAGGGACTGGCCACGTGAAATTCCCTTTTCCCCTTTTTCCTCTCTGCACTCGTTCTCAAGCCGATAATTTGGACAAACATTCAGTCTTGGATGCGAAGGAAGTACCAGGCGTCCGCAGGGAAAATTGGATTCGTGCAGAGAGAAATGGGAAAGTTGTTAAGGGAATCTTTCTGTGCGCAACTGTGTGAAGTTTGGATGATGCTACTACTCATTTTGGGAGGGGTGAAGATTTCTTGTAATTTTTGGTACCAATCACAGTTGAGTGTTTTGTCTGAAAATGGCTAGGTATAACAGCACGGCATTTTGTGTTATTACTTTTGAAGAAGGAAATCTAATTAAAAAACAAAAAACCCTACAAAATTTAGACATAGAAAAAATGACGCTTATTTAACTAATATTATATCTAATGGATGGCATTATATTGTAAGTAATATTAGTATCTTAGGGTAAAATTCACAGCGAACTGTGACGTTGCGAACTGTGACGTAATTCTAAATACTTATAAGTATCCAATCCAAATTACGAGTGCCCAATAATAGCTAGCCTGAAAAACGATATTTTGTACATTGCGTTGTCACTCTAATATAAAGATTAATAAAATGCTTCACTTACCCCAAAACACAGCACAAATACTTCAGATAAACATTTATTTTCTTAATCTCACTTTATTTAGTTAAGTATTATCTGGATTAAATATATCAAATTGATAACATAGCACACAAAATTATAAGAACGGCGCCGTCTTGTGAAGTTAGAAAGCAAAACTTAAATCTAATTTCATCGTTCACTTCTCGTATTGGAAATATTTCCACGTTGTGTACACATATTGCAGATATTGCTTTACATGCGTCTAGATTATTCTTTTACAAACATTCTGTTCATCACGAGGTAACGACCACGAGGAGACGAGCCGATGACAATAGCAGCAATTTCTCGATGTGAAAAACACATTAACAAGTTACTTCAAGATGGGTTAAATTTTAGCATGAATACCTTAAGATGGATTAATTTTCAACATAATCATTTATGGATAATTTGGGCAATTCTCAGGCTGCTTCGCTCTTTCTTTTCCATCTAAAACAAAACATGATTCCAGGCGTGCGACATATGCAAGCGTAGTCAGCATAAAAAAGAGAGAAACCTGTTTGACAGGTATTTATAAGCACTTATAGTTCTGCGATTCCGATTAATGTTACGATAGTGTCCATGAGGATGAACTGCGTGGTGTGAGAAATTTCCGTTCTCACACGAATAAATATTAATTTAGAAGTCAAACAACAAAAATCAGCGTTATATTCTTAAAATTCCCTTCCGTTCCTCAACATTTTGATCACATGTACCAGTGCCAACTTCAGTACTACTATTTACCGTAAACCTTCATCGGTATGCCTTCCACCATACAACCAATCATGTAATCCGCCTAAACAAAAGTTACCTTCATTTTATTCCTCAAGTTTGCTTCTCCAAAGTGACTCTCGACCAAGAACTAAATTGTTTAAATGCAGTAGATATTGACAGGGGCTTTTCACCCAACATTATTAACCAAGCAGTTAAAAATTCTCATCCCAACACATCAAAAGGCATACTCTTGTTTTAGGAGATTATAAGAATTCAGTAGCAATTCCTTTCTTTCCATCCATTAGTTATAAAATTGCACGTATTTTACAGAAATTTAACTTTCGGGTCGTTTATTCTCCTAAATATTATAATTATCAACAAATTTTCCTAATTATCACTAAAATTCTCATCTCGAATCATCTCCTAATTATCAATAAAATTCCCAGTTCCATATTTAAGGACCCCATCCCGGATATGAATTCCTGGGTTATTTACAAGATTTCTTGCCAATGTGTTTTAATTTACATTGGTCAAACTAAGAGAGCTTTAAAATTTCGCGTTAAAGAACATGAGGCATGTGTTAGGACAAAGGAAACGCATAAGTCCTCTGTTGCCCAGCATTGTTGGTCCAAAATTCACATTTTCCACGTTTTTGCAGCAAAAATTATTCAAAGAGCATCTTCCATTGGTGAATTAGATTTTCTAGAGGCATTTCACATTGAAAAAATATATCTGTTCTAGTTAACGATCCTAATTCCAATCCATCTTTACCTTCAGCTTTTAAGAAAATTTTGCTTTAGTTTTCTTGTTCCGTCAATAGATGACGCCAGTAGCTTAACTCCTGTCCAGCCACACTTATATTACCTTTTCACTACATCTTATCTTGTTCATTTGCACTTTGGCAGCTGAGAGTGATGAATCGATAACAATCATCGAAACTGGTCCTGTGAAAATTTGCAAATATAACCCTAACTTTTGTTGTTTGACTTCTAAATTAATATAGATAGTAATATATGTAGATATATATATATATGTAGGTAATATATGTAACGATAATATATGTAGATGGAAAAAAAAGTGGATTTTGTTTTGATTTATTTCTGGACTGCATTCCTATGTCTGTAATCTAGTTGAACGTCTAGAAAAACAATAAAATGACTCTTTCAATTAAAATAATCATAATTGTTACAGTTTTTACTTTCTTTTCCGAAGAAAAGGAAGTATTGTAATCCCAAAAAGATTTCGGATACAATATTTCAATGAAAATACCAATTTTGACCGCTTTCGAATCCATATGAACGATGTTCTTACCTGATATCGTAAATAATCGGGCAAAATAAAAGACTCTTTTTTTCCGAAACCGAATGTAAAATGGATTTAGAAGAGTTTTTTTTATAACGTCTGTAGGTACGTATGCATCTAGCATAACTGAAAAAAGGAGTAGTCGTAGAGCGTTGAAAATATGCGTAGGGTTATTGTAACATATAGTTGTGCATCTCCCTTTTCAGTTCCAATCGGCCGCAACAAACCTATATAAATATACTCGGCTGAGTGATCTCAGGTTTATTATTCTGGTATGTTGGTAAATTATACGTTTTTTTTTGCTTTGAAAATGATTGAATTTTGCTGTTCTTTTATTCCGGTTAAAGTTTTTATGCCTTTAGATAATTTGCATGAAACATTTGTAGAATTATCAACAATTTGAAAGTGTGAGTGGCTAATCCTAACAAAGCCGCCGTTTGTTTATATTTGAAAGTCTTAGCAGAATAGTAAATTAAGTCAGCTAGTGTACCAACTTCAATGTTTTTTGCCCAACATGACTAAAAGTTAACTTTCAATTTTGTGCAACGAAAGTTTTGTCTTCTTGCCCGCTGGTCAAATTGCTTGTTTTATCGCAGAGACTCTAATTTTAATTGTAAAAATTCTTCTTGAACTGTTTTTAACTGGATTTAGCGTTACTGGTTGTTTTGTATTTTACAATTTTTAAATGAAGATTGAGTTTTTACGTGTTATTTTTGCCTTGCCGCGAAGTGAGAACTGAATTGACTGAATAAGAAATACATCTCTAACGAAATTCGAGAAAACAAGTTTAAATAAAGTGCAGCAAAAATTGTACACGATTTAATGGGCTCTACAAGGAAGTCATGTCTTCTCCACATGAGATATTTTAAGTCACGTTTTACAAGGTGAAGAACTACCTTTTTACTAAATAAAAATCTCTAGAGTCTGTTCCCCTACCATTTTGAAAACTCAACAGACAATAGAATAGTTAACGGAGAGTTAATAAATAGTTAGAGTTCAGACGATTTTAAAGGGCTCAATATACGCATAGTAAAATCAAGATATTTTTTTATTTTGTAAATGCAACATTTTCCATTTTTTAAATCTGAATTTGCCTTAAAAGAAATGAAATAGAAACTAATTTAAATTTACATATTACTGAAAAGAATGTTTGCTCCAGTAGCAAAACTCATTGCTCATCATAAATTTTAATTACACCTCCTTGGGAATTTCTTGCTGAAGGAGATGTCATTATGCTCAAACTTTAAGTGTTTAAGAAAATAAGGGATTGCAATTGACATCAAATTAAAATATTAAATTATAACTAAGAATTAATTTTTAAAATGATTGTATGGACACATATGAGCATACAAACTAAAGAATTTAGAAAAAGTACTAATAAGTGCATTTTTTGGTTTAGACACATTCATTATTTCTGTATCTGGCGAAAAATAACTTCGCAAGAGGTGTAATTGCAGATAGAACCTTTCTTATGAAGCAAGCCAAAATGCTAAAAATTAGTTATAAATTGTAGAAATTATATAAATATTATATGCAAAAGTCATAAAGAAATTATGAAAGTTTAATGTGCAAATGATATCGTGAATCTAAATCGCTGTTAAAATGAAATTCTATAGAATAAATGGACATTCAAAATCAACAGGAATTTAATAATTAAGATGCATTTTGAACCTCTAAGATGCATTTAAGACACGTTTTAAACCTGTACATTTATCTGTGAACGATCTGTGAAGATGTATTTTATCTGTGAATAAGGGATATAAGTATCATATATACACTGGTGAAATATCTTAAGAGAATTTTCATATTTGATTTACCATCGCCAGAACTACTAGACAGATTTTAATAAAATTTGGTGTGAACATAGTTTGATATAATACAAACAAAATAAACATTCAGCAGTTATAATAGACACACACGTTCGTGTGCAACACTCATGGGAGTCTGAAGGTCTGAAACAGCGGTTGCAGAAGACACAAAAGAAATGGGTTAATAGGGAGTATGGTCCCCTCTTACATACATGCAGGCCTCGGAGCGTGACGTCATATTGGAAATAAGGCAGTTTATCAGTGTCTGTGGTAATGGGTTCCACTCATTCAGCAACGATGTTTGCTGTTCCTGGATGGTTCTCGGAGTGGGGTTGTAAGTTGCAATTGCCTTCCACAGAGCGTCCCAAACATGCTCTATAGGGTTGAGATCTAGAGACCTGGCTGGCCAATCCATCCGGCGAATATCGTCACTCTGGAGAAATTTGTCGACCAGAAGAGCTCTATGTGGCCTCGCGTTATCGTCCTGTAAAATGAACTCGGGGCCCACTGCACCCCAGAACAGGGGAACATAGGGCTCCAAGACCTCATCCTTATACTTCACACAAGTCACAAAGCTTCTATCAAAGACGTGGAGAGGTGTGTGGCCATTGAACATGATGCCTGCTCGCACCATTACATCGCCACACCATAATTGCTGATTTCGCGGATATTGGAGGGTAGCTAGCGGGTCCCTGGCTCTCTCCATAAGAAAGTCTGGCGAGAATCAGTGTTTAGGCTAAAACGGGACTCGTCGGTGAACAGAACGATCGCCCCTTGCTCCGTACTCCAATCTGCACCATGTTAATCGGACTCTCCTGTCCGTAGACGTGAGTGGGACGCAAACAGCCGGTCTTCTAGCAAACAACCCTCTCTCATTGTCTTTTGGAAACAGTCACCCTTGTTACGCGGGTTTCTGTGGCTGCATACAGGTTCAGAGAGAGTGAGAAGCTGTAGCCCCTCTGATACGCCTCGTTAAAATGGACAAATAACGATCTTCTCTGGCTGTCTTGGCTCTTGGACGACTTGCCCAGCCTTTCTCTCAATGGTACCAGTATCCTTTAACTGTTTCCATAGGTTAGACACGACACGGGTGTTAAATTAACTTTTTTGCATAACTGGACTTCGAATGGCCTGCCTCTAGCCACCTCATTCCATCTTCCGTACAAGATTTGCATTTTTATCTAGAAGCAGTGGTTTTTCCTTCAGTTCAGTTCTTTTCATGCAATTCGATAAAATATTCAAATTCTCTTCATTTATTTCACCAGTGTACAAATGATATTATGAATCTAAATCAATGTTAAAATGAAATTCAATAGAATTAACGAACATTCAAAATCAACAGGAATTTAATAATTAAGATACATTTTGATTCAATAGTACAGATTTAAACCAAAATTCCAATAAGAAGTTTCGGTTCATTTAATTATGGCAAAGCACTCCAGGGCTATTTGCCTAAAGGGAGAGATGCGTTCGTGGAGGACGTCCTAAGGGAAACTTGAAAGAATTAAAATACAGAAGCTGTTCGCATTTATAGACGATTTCCCTTGAATTTATAGAAATATTTTACCTAAAAGTTCTGTGTATTAAATATTCTATTTGAAAACTTTTATTCTTCACTATCTTTCTACACCGTAATTCCCAAGACAATAAAGCCTTGTGTAGTATCCGAAGAAGAATTTTATACCATTCATCTTGAACAGCTTCCCAAAGTCCAAAGAAGGTTGTAAGTCGATGCCTGGACAATCCCCTTTTAAAAAGTCCATGGGTGATATATCAGGAGATTCACTAGGGATATAAATAAACAGTATGGCCATTATACTCCTTTCTAGTTCCATCTTTTCCAGGAAATTAGCAGCGTATTTTAACACGTGGCTTCTTGATTTGCCTTGATGAAATTCTACTGATTAATGGCACTGTGGGTAAATAGAAGCGATTTCATATTTAAAAACTGGGTAGAAAATGTGTTCCTGATAGTATGTGAAGGTGATCTTAACATTTTTATCCACTATTCTTATTTTTAATATACCGTTTTATGAAAAACTTTTACTTAGATTCTTTGAATCATGTTTCAAGATTCTTTTCCCCACTCTGATGATAATAAATTAATCTTTTTTTATTACAGTCATTAAAATATACCCATTATTGTGACAACATGTTTCCATTTTTGTCCGTATATATGTTTTTCGTCAAGAATTCAACAGCGCGTTCTGCAGTATGTCGTGGAGAAAGTTGTTGCACATTATATACTTTAAATGAATCTCTTTTTATTGGAGCCATTTAAATATACCCAAGATTTATTGTGACAATCTTTTTATTGGAGCCGTTTAAATATACACAAAATTCATCTATTGTGACAACATTTTTTCATATTTGTCCGTATATATGTTTTTCGTATAGAATTTTGCAGCGCGTTCTGCGTTTGGCGATATGTCGTGGAGAAAGACGATCCATATTATGTATGTTTCGCCTTTTCAAGATTCAAATCAGCCTTAATTCCCTTTTTTACATGTAACTCTGTGCATTTTAATGATTTTGCATCTGTCCTATTTAACTTGGCGGATTTTGTTTAATAATATTACTTTACAAGATCTTACCTTTACTGAATCAGAAGCATTCCGTTTTTTCCTTGAGTACGTCTCTGGAACAATCTTTCCACTTAAAGCCAAACTTTGACACATTTTCCTTTCTTGTTGGCATTAATACCTACCACAACTTTAAATATCGATAAACTATGGCTTTCACAGCGGTTTTTAATAACTATACATGAATATTTTTCTTCGGAAAAGCACAAATACAGCCTTTCATCCATAGCTTCATCCAAGCATTCGTTTGCATGACAACAAAACTGTCAAGCAGCGAACGATAAATCATACTTTCAAAGAAACAGTTGCTGTTAAAAAAGTAATTTCCAAGCAGACGATTTCTTTTTATACAAACTATCAAAATCTGTCTTAAGAAGAAAATTCTTGAAAATCCAGTAAAAGTAAAACAAGAATCTAATTTAGCTTTAGACTGAAATAGTTTATTGGTTACGAATGAAGGCTTCTGTAAATGTAAAGCACTTACAACATACCAAAAAAAAATCACAGATATCAGATATTCGAATGTGTTCGAAAGTGATATTTGAAGTTAAAAGACGTGTGAAACTGTCTAGCAAAATATACATACATTTGAGACAAAGCTGTTTATTAATAAAAGAGCAAGTGTTTTTCGGAAATTAGCTAAACATTTCGAAATTCATCGTTTTACCTGAAGTACTTTTGTGAAGCAAGGAGTAATGAACAAAGAAACAACAAATTAACTACAAACGATTTTACTTGTCTTTAATACTCCGACCAAAATCATGCGAATTCTGCAAATTCGTTTCATCTCCGAACATTGCCAAACGATTATTGTTTTCGTCCGCTGAGATAGCATTAATTAGACTATTCACTGGAAACGAATCTTCATTTAGCCCCAATCACTACTGGAAAAGTAGAAGAAAAATTGCGCACTTAATGAGCTCCATGATATTGGCAGACATATGAGAAACATGGATTGAATCTAATTCAGCCATATTGTTGCAAGCTTCACTTTCACGACAGGATCGCAAAGCGTGTTTAAGATAGCTTTCGAAACAATTCAGGTATGAATGGAAGCAATTACCAGAACTGCAATTATCGTTAGAAAATAGTTGCAAGACTTTCAACATAATGCGTTAGTTTAGTGCTTTGTGTGAATTTATAGAGATCCAAGTTGCACTTCCGATGGCTGCATAAGAGAGGTTTTCAAGTTAAGCTTGATTTTCTATTAAATTTCGCAATAATGGCACATCAATGTTAGAAATTTTTGAAATTAAAATCTTGGATTCTTCGTAAAAGGATCATCGCACAGATTCAGCTTACATGGCTCTGTAACTCTCCTTGTCACGCAGAAGAATCTTTTGGCCTTTTGGCTCCGGAGCCTCTTTCCCAACACCAATCTTTTGAGTGGACAGCATTTTCGTAAAAATCGACAGCCGTAAAAACGCTAAACTAAAAATAGTTTCAAAGAGGGAAAGCGATCAGCCTCTTATTTAGCTGTAAAATGTTCAGACGTATCAACATTTTCTACAATTTTTCCTGCTTAATTTGTAAAACACATTACAAACTCGTTTAAATCTGCCTAAATATATATGTATTGTTGCGTGAGTACGGGTTCGTAACAGATTGAATGCACAAGTCCGATGATAGGTTAATAAATGTTATTCTTATCAAAAGAAATATTTCAGAATTCTAAAATTTTCCACAGAAATATTCGTACAAGTGTTCACAGTATCAGTACAATCAGTAATTGTACTTCAAACTACTAAAATTGTTAAACACAACTCAATGCAAAGCGCATCTAAAGAGAAAGCTATCTCGGATTTATCTCAGTTCACACAGCTACAACTCGCAAAACAATAACAAAGCAACTGACAGCAGATACTCTCTCTGCGGCCTTAAATAGTTTTCAACCGGCCGCCGAGATATTTCTAGTACTTTCTGCTTCTAAAAATTACTGGAAAGCAATAAGAGTGCGGAATTACGGTTACAGCTAACATAGTGGTCAGTTACATTTATGCAAATTCAATATATGTTATGGTTATACAAGGAACGGACCAAAATGTCGTCAAATGTGGCGACTTTTGCAAACTCTCGCCAAATTTGACAACAAAATAAATCACCAAAACCTTTGTCAGCTTGGCGATATCTTGCCAAATTGACTCAATGTTAAATGCACTTGCCCCTGTATTCTTACTTTTCACGCATAGATTTCTCTTAAAATTTATCTCCCGCTACATTACACAAAAAAATACAACAATTTTACTTATAATTATACTGAAATTACCTATCTAAGTATTAAATTCGTAGCATTATTATTTTCCGAGTTTACAAAAGCAGAGGGGAAGATCTTCCGGCAATGGTGAACTGAGTGCATGGAACAAAATGCTTCAGATTTTAGCCCCTGTGTTAAAGATTTACCAACAATGCGTCTTCTCTAAAATTCGAACCTAGGCCCAAATCTATGACAACCAATTCCCGTACCATCATGCCACCAGTGAAGTTCTTCCTCAAATTTTATATTTTTAAGAAACCTCTGCTGTTCCTTATCTCAGCGCCTCCTAGTGAATTACAATTACTGCGAAGAAATTAAAAATCTCATAACGCAATGCGTTAGTTTAGAGAGCAAAAAAAGATTAATAATTTAGATAATCATGATAGAGAAATGACAAGAATATCTGCAGATACGACGATTTCTTGAACTATAATATTTCTATTATGTATGAATTTTCTCATTTTATATTTCCTGCAGTGATAAAAACATTACTACCTTTTGTCACAGTTGTACAGGACTTTTAATGCTGCAGACGTCAAAAAGGGTTGCCGTGCGCTCGTCGAGACTCGAACCCTGGACCTCCCTAATACGCGTCGAGTATGCTTCCAGTTACACCAAGAACGCATACGAAAATGAAAGAGAAAATATTGTTAGGAATTTCGTATTTAGACATTTTTAGTAGAAGTGCAATTAAAATTGTTTTATTTCCCCTTGCAATGCAGCGCGTGGCAAATTTTAAGAGAAAGCCAAGCCGGGAAAGTAAAAATACAAGAACACGTGCATTTAACATTGAATAAAAGTTTATCTGTGCAGCTGATATTCAATTTGAATAAATGTAATTGACTACTATGTTAACTGTAACCGTAGTTCTATAATTTTTTGCTTTCCAGAATTTGCTAGAACTGTCTCGCGAGGCCGATATAAAAAGTTATAAAACGGCAGGGAGCGAACATCTCATCTCAGTTCTTTATTAGTTGTTGTTTACTCACTTACGGTAATTTTTGTTGATCGGACTAGCTTTCTCTGCGCTTTGGATTGCGTTCTAATTAATGTTTCTTAGTTTAAAATATAGCTACTGATCATATTGCATGATAATGCGATATTGTACGAATATCTTTGAGGAAAAATCCAGCGTTTTGTTATATTTCTTGTGATAAGAATAAATTTTATTAATTTTTTATCTAACTTGTGCACTCAATCTATTACGAGCCCCTACGAAGGCAACAATACTTTATATACTGCTCCCATTAAAGGGCGATTGAGGATTGGAGAACCCAACAACCAAATCCTGGTGGGATCGAATTATTGCTCACCACCTTTTAGTTCGGGCCAGATGGTAGAGTTATTAGGATTTTATTATTAGGATATTAGGTTATTAGGATGTGAAAATGTGCAATGCCCTTGCAAGGACTCTGAGAACCTCTCAAATATCTGTGGAGTATACTTCCTATTACACCACGAAAGTATGCGCAAAGGAGAGGAAAAATATCTTACAAATAAAATAAGTCAACATTAAAAATACACTCACTACCAAAAATTAAGCACGAAGATGTAAAATGCAAACAAATCAACAAATACTGCTTTGATTGGCACAAACTTCGGCAGGAAAATAGCATATATATGTATGCATAAAACAAAATCAGTAATTATATACAGAAATGAAAACAATGTTAAATTTTTGTAAGTTATCAGATAATGACATACTGGAGACTTAAACACAATTATGTATAAAGTGAAATGAAACAGCATAAAATGAAAAAAAGGACAGTAATAGGGTATGTGATCCCCCCCATCATCTATATACAAAAATTACACCTTGTGACCATACTTTCAATTCGGTGGCCACCCACGCAGAATTAAGCAACCGCTATTCTTCTTGTAGAGCAGTTTCCAGCTCAGGAAGAGTGGCTGGAGGTGGGAAACGTGAAGATACAGCACGACGAAGAGAATCCAAAAGATTTTCAATGGGATTAAGGTTGGGCGAATATACTGACTTCTCCATACGCGCAATTCCTTCACTCTCCGGGTAGCCATCGACGATGTCAGCTGTATGGGGACGTGCGTTATCGTCCATTAAAACAAAAGTAGGACCAACTGCTGCAGCGCACAATCTCACAATGGGTTCTAGGATTTCATATCGATACCGGACAGCCGTCAAAGAACCCCGTTTAAAGATGTCCTGGTCGGTGCGATAGCCTAATGAAATCCCTGCCCAGACCATAATGCTTCCACCTCGGAAGGCGTGATGTTCGGTGATGTTTTGGGACTGATTGCGTGTTCATTGTTCACGCCATATCCTTATACGCTTGTCATCTCGCTTCACAGCAAATCTTGACTCATCAGTAAACATGACATTGCCCCAGTCAGACACATTCCAATTGACATGTTCCCGGCACCACTGTAATCGTGCCCCTCTTGATCGGACGGATAGAGGAACACAAACTCGAGGTACCCGGGCGTACAGTCCACTCGTAATTTTCGGCGTACAGATAGCTGCATAAATCACCTTACCAATGGACGCTGTAACCATAGATGTCACACGTGTGGAGGTCGCTCTGCGATTCCGCTTGGCTACAATAGCAATATATCGATCTTCCGCGGGGGTTGTAACCCTTGGTCGATCGGCTACGGGCTTTCGGACAGCTGTCTGTGTGGTTTGGAATTGCTATAAAAGTGAAATTACAGAATGATGAACGCCGAAGAAAAGAGCAACATCTGTGCTCGAGTCAAGTCATAGAAACACGTATGTCTTGAAAACAAATTGTACGAAAATTTAAACACCTTCTATCAGCACTTACAATCAATTTCTGTAACTGTTCATAAAGCTGGTTTCTTAAAAGACTGCCTTTTTGGCAAATTTCTTGAAATGAAAGCGCGATAGGCTGTTATCTAACATATTTGCATACTTCCATTTACCTCTGCAGCGAATTACATCCTCTTCAATTCTGATTGGTTTCCGGAAATTAGCATTTTCCTCTCCGTGCTTAACTTTTGGAAGTGAGTGTATTTTGTATACACTTTTATGAGTGATTTAGTATTTTATTACCTTAAATAAACTAATTTCTGGCAAAAGAAATCACGCCAAAAGTCTTACATATTTATAAAAGAATACGCCAAAAACATTTTAATATTCTAACTTAGAATATTTTAATACAATATATTTATTCATTTTAAAATTCCTTCTGCAAGATTATAATTGAAATTTGTAAACACACTTCAAAGCTCCTTAAAGACGGCATTGTATGTGTCTGTGCCCAAAACACGACGTAACCGTTTTCTGCTTTAGTACACCGCTAGTTCAAAGGATACCTCCAGGTATGGTATTGGATGTTGGTTATTAACGGGTCTCTGTTGACTTTGTGGTGAGGAACGCGTTTTGAATTCCTGATGCGTTCGTTAATGTTTCATTCTCAACCAACCTAGAATTATTCTGCTATAAACCAATTACCTCCAGGTATAATCCAATTTATCCATCTACACAAACTCCTTTCTCGTATACAAGCAGAGAAATGGAGGACGTTATTATAAACTGAATAAAGATCGTGATTGTAAAATCCCGCTACCGGAAATTTCGAAAATGTACTGTGAGTTTGTTTTTAACTTTGAGAAATTTTTGTTATTGCTTTTTATTAGATCTTAATTTTGACAAATCAGATTTTATATAAATACTAGGCGCAAACCCGCCATATGAGCGGACTGCAGCCAAAGCAAAATTTGTAAGTTTTATGTACCCTTGAGAAGCAAATGTATAAAAACATTTCAATATGAAGGAAAACAGTTCATTCTTTAAAAGCAAAAAACAATTCGTAAATTATTTTTTTATTTGGAAGTAAATAACATAAAAATAAATTACAAATAATTCTTTTATTGGAATCAGGAAACAAAAAACTTTGACACTTCATGTGACTACGTATGATGTCCTGATTTAAATTTAATGTAATATAACAGCATTTTCTCATTATTAATAAAAACATCTGATGACCTCTTTGTGTGACCTTTGTGTGACACCACATGACCTCTTTGTGCGGAATATTAAATTATGCGCATTTTTCTTGCATTTCATTTAAACTTATTGGATTGAATTAAATTTACCTCGTCGATAGCGCATAAACCCCAATAGAATAAATTCACTCTTTAACATTCACTATATTTGTTTAGCATAGCGACACCCTGGCGCTAGATTCACTTAACAGAATTATATCTCATTCATTTTATAACTCAGAATGCACAAACATTATGTATATCATCAGACGAACTATCTAATCGTTGCCACACGTTCTAATCAAATACTACAATAAATCTAAAACAATGCAAAGATAAATTTAAAAAAAAAAAGAAACAGTTTTTCACAGACGATTCCGTATTTCTCTCTCAATTAATTCAGATCTCCCTTCCCAACAAGGCAAAAATACATAAAAAGTTAAAATATCTACATTAAAAAATTACAAAATAAATCTTAAAAATTTATTTCCTCGAATAAATTCCAGAATGGATTATGCAGGATTTAAATCGTAATAGTAATAAAAGACATTATATGTGTTGTAGCGAAGCTTAGTTTCTCTAGATTGGGAACAAATTCTCTATTTTCCTAAGTTTCAAATGTAAACAAATATGGCCGATGTGACCAAAATAATTATGCTTAGCCGCACTTAAAAAACTTTTTAATTGTTGATAATTTTGCAATTAAAACACGCAGGTTAACTAAACGCATAAAATCAAGACGCGAGAGAAACACGCCGAAGTGCAAAATAAAAAAGGCAAATCGACAACCTTGTATTCGGCGTAGATTTGTAAAATCCCAATCGATTTTAAGGGCAAAACGGGCCCCCCTTCATCAGGAGCTAAAACGTATGCAAAATCGATTGGGATTTTACAAAATCTATGCCCAATACAACGTTGTCGGTTTGCCTGTTTTATTTCAAAGGCATAAAAACCTTAACCGGAAGATAAGAGCAACATAATTCAATTATTTGTAAAGCAAAAAATGCACAGTTTACGAACATATAAGAATAAAGAAACTGAGGTCACCAGAGCTAAGTAACAAAGTGGACATATACATATATTTATATACTTTTGGTGAGGCTGACTGCAACCAAAATTTGAGGCGCACATCTACATATTTTAGCAGACCTATTACAAAATTTCATCGTTCTCAGTCTACTCGTTTTTGAGTTATGCGAGATACGTACGTAAGCACAGACGACACGAAGAAATCTCTTCAGAAACCATTTTACATCTGTTTTATAATTTTTTGAAGGAAAAAGAGTCCTTTATTTCTTACTCCAAAACATCATTAAATTGCATTCTATAGCAGACAAAATAGATATTTTCGTTGAAATATGATACCCGAATTTTCCACGGTTACAATACTTCCTTTTTACTTCCTACAACGAAGTAGAAGTAGCGTGGCTGTAATATGTCATATGAATTTTACTAACCTGAAACAAAAAAGTTGCCAACAATAGCTATTTATTTAATATACTGACATCCACGAACAACTGTCGGCATAGAGTGACGTCACACGCAATCACGTGCTTTCTTCAACTTCAGAATATGACTTTTTATTTTAAATAATATGTTTAATGTTTGACAATGTTATTTTCATTTCATATTTTGTAAAACTTACAAATCGTTTATTAAAAACTCTACGATTTGTAAGTGAGCAGTGGCAACACTTTTGGAATTGAAGCATGTTTAACTCCAACGAGCAAGACTGTTGCTACCAGGAAAAATAGTGCGTAAATTAGCGTTTTCAGAGTTTTTAAGTAACACAGGGTGCCTCACTCCAAAGAGGTCCTCGGAAAAGTGTGATAAAAATCTTATAATAGAAAGAAATGGAACCAAATTTTTACATAGCATGCCTTTATGTTTGAGAAATGAAAGTTCATTACAAGAGGTGCTGGAAGTGATATACTCCTACCTGTATACACAGTTCAACAAGGTGTTACAATTTCGTGTATGTTGCTCTCAGATTACACTTGTTGGAGGTGTACGTTGCTCTCAGATTACGCGTGGTATAGTTCGACCGACTCCAACGCAACCCTAGCTGGCATTCTGCCAAAACACAAAGACTCGTCCAAAAGGGGGGTTATTATTTACTGCGACGTCAAAGCTCACGTGAACGTCTTCTCTTCTAAGGAAAGAGAGAATGGAGAGAAAGAAAGTTCCCATCTTACACGCTATTTTGAGAATAATTCGGTCCGAATGGCGCATGCGTGTGTTTGCGCTCATGGTCGTGGAGGAGGCGGTCGAAATATAGAGTGACGAAACGTGGTTCCATTTGTTAGGATACTTGAACTAACGAAACACACGTTTTTGGAGTAGTGGCAACCAGCATGCCTCCGTCAAGAAATCCTTTCACTCACAGAAGATAAGTGTGCTTTGTGCATCACCACAACGGCGCCCCATCGGACCAATTTTTTACATTATTTTCACCAATGAAGTGTACCAGGCACTTTTTCACGAATTTGTGAACCAGTTGGAAGGTGAGGAGATGACACTTGAGTTTACCAGCAAGTTGGCGCAACATACCACAGATCTGTAGCGAATCTGAACGCAGTGGAATCTTTTTTCCCACTTTTCCAGACCTGATCTCCCTTGGAGATCCCTTGGAGTCTTAAAGGTAATGCATACAAGCCCAAACCACGCACATCGACGATTTGCGTCAGAATGTCCTTCGTGAAATTCAAGCAGTGACGCCCAATAATCTGGTAGCAACATACACGAACATGCCTCGGCAAATTTAATTTTGTATACGGGTAGAGAAAGATCACCTCCAGCACGTTTATTTTTTAAGTATAAAGGTATGTCATGTAAGATGTCGTTTCCTTTCCTTTTATGAGTCCAAAGGGGCTTTGTCCCTGAAGGGCTATTCGCTTCGTTTTGCGATTTTGCTTTGGAAGCATTAAAATTCTGAATTCCATTTCAAACTGTTGCCACAAAGTATTGCAGCCCTGTATTATATTTAAAGAAATTAAATAATGAAGATTCTGCATAAATGTATGTATGTTTTTCGAAATGTGATAAAACAACGGTACCTGAATAATAATTATCACCTCTTCTGGCCTTAGCAGTGACCAATGCCGTAATAGGCACATGCCCACCATTGAGAAAACAAAAGGACCATGTTTTTAGTCTCATTTGCAGAAGAGTAATTCCTTCTTTAATCTAAACTTTGAAAAGCAGAAATATTGATTTTTCTAATAAGAACAGATGGCGGATTAAAGAATTAGTTTTATTAGTACTTCCAGTTTCTTTCTCCAAGATCCTAGTTTTCCTTTGATGATTTAATTCGTTGCATGACTGGCTTTCAAAACAAATGTAAGTAATAAATACGGTATACGACACTAGAAGTAGAAATGTATAGTGTGTGAAGGCAGCAAACTAAGAAAGCTTTATTTATTTCGTCCCGCAGGTATTTAATATAAACAACGCATAATATTGTGCTACTGGATATGTAGATTTTATTTCAATTCAGTTTTAGTTGTTTCACATATTTTGGCTTAAAAATTAATTTAAATGAATCTAGATTTCATCTGGTAAAAATTTTTCAATAAAACGAGTATCCTATATTATCTCCGGAATGACCTGAGCTTTTCTTTACCAGTAAATCCACAAAAAGAAAAAAAATAATTCTGTCCATTCTTAGGACATAAATTCTGAATCTGAAGCAGTTACGGTCCTGAGTTCCTGCCCAACTCCTTTATTCTAAGTTAATGCACGAGGCTAATAAATTTTACCCGCAAACCCTTCATTATAATCCTCAGCCAGACGATCGAGGAGAGAAAAGAACTGAAGTAGGGGCACTCCACCCACATCTAGGTTTCGAAGCTTTAATTTTGCGAGGTCATTCTTTTACGCAATTTTGATTTAAGAACGCAATGTCCAATATCGAAGGTGTTGATTTTCGATTTATGTTCGATAATTTTCCGTTTTTACTTTTTCCTCCGCTGTTATTATATATTGATTTTATTTTCCTTTTATTTTGTTATTCTATGACCAGATTTATGAGAACTGAGTTATAGTTTTATGAAGTTAATATATTCCTCGCAAAAGAATAAACAATAAGGATTGTATTTTCCTAAATTAAACATTATTATTATCTTTACAATAAATGAAATTGTTTAATTTCGCATATGGAACAGTAGGTTAAGACTAAGAATCTTTAAAGGAACAAAAACGTTTCAGGCTTATTTTTATAAACTGCCAAATTTTACTAAAGTTCTTATAAACTCCTAAAGATTACTAAAGTTGTACAGACATTAGGTTAATTTAAAGCAGGATAGGTGAGAAATGAGCAATACCCTCACAGGGGCTCGAACCTGAACCTCTCGAATACGCTCCTAGTGTGTTGACCATTGCACCATGAAGGCATGCTAGGAGGAGGGAGAAATACCTTATAAAGTTACTACCGTTAGCAGTTAATAGAATTTAAACTTTTATACTTATCTAATAAAGGCCATTAATAAATTAATCCTTTTACTTCCTTGTACGAAGTAAAAAAGAAGTACTGTAATCGCGAAAACTTTCCGGTATCATACAAAAATATCCCTTTTGACTGCTATCGAATGCAATTTAACGATATTTTTGCAAAATAAGCAGAATAAAAGGATCCTTTTCCGGCAAAAAAATTATAAAACTGATTTAAAATGGATTCAGAAGAGAGTTTTTCGTGGCGTCTGTGCGTACGTACGTATGTATGTATGTATCTCGCATAATTCAAAAACGAATAGTCTCAAAACCTTGAAATTTTGTAGGTAGGGCAGCTATAACATGTAGATGGACACCTCCTATTTTGGTTGCCAATCGGCTGCACGAAAACTATATAAATTTATGTATATATATATATCCCCCCACTCAGTGAGCTCAGTTTCTTTATTCTTATATGTTTGTAAATTGAGTATTTTGTGGTTTAAAAATCATTGAATTATGCTGTTTTTATCTTTCGGTTAAGGTTTTTATGCCTTTAGTAAATTTGCATGCAAGATTTGTTGAATTATCAACAATTTAAAAGTTGTTTCAGTGCGACTAAGCCTAATCATTTTTCTCATGGCAGATATTTGTTTACATTCGAAACCTAGGAAAGTATTGGATTTGTTCCCAATCTAGAGAAACAAAGCTTCGCGACAACAAAGATAACGCCTTCTTTTATGATTGCGAATTAATTCATGCTTAATCCACTCCGGAATTTATTCGAGGAAATAAAATGTTTAAGATTTACTTCGTAATTTTTAATATAGATATTTTGAGTTTTTATGTATTTTTGCCTTGTCGCGAAATGAGGACTGAATTAATTGAATGAGAAATACTGACTCGTCTGTGAAAAACTGCTCCTATTTTTTATTATTATTATTATTTTATACATCGTTGTAGATTTATTATAGTAGTTGAATAGAACATGTGGCAACTATTAAATAATTCCTCAAGTGATATACATAATTTTTGTGCATTCTGATTATAAAATGAATGAGATGTAACGCTGTTAAGTGCAACTAGCGCCAGAGTGTCGCTATGGTAATCAAATATAGTGAATTTTAAAGAGTGCATTTATTCTATTGTGGTTTATGCGCTATCGGCGAAGTGGATTAAATTCAATTCAATAAGTTTAAATGAAATGCAAAATGCGCATAATTTAATATTCCGTATAAGGAAGTCATGTCATGTACGCATCAGATTTGTTTTTGTATATTTCGAATAACAGTTTTTTAATGGCTCTCTCATTAGTTTTTCGAAAATAACATTTGTATTTGATTAAAGAGCATTTGTCATTCTATAGAATACCTAAGTTATTGTATACAACACCTAAGGAAAGTATGCAATAATGCACATATTTCACACTTTGCCTAAAAATGTCCGGCATTACGTACAGTGCTTAGGCATTCTATAGAATGCCGAAATTTCATACTTTGCCGGTAACATATAGATGCTTAAAAGGTCATGCGGCACGAAACGTGATACAGTTCCCTTGAATTATTCAGGTTCTGGTGTTCCAAATTACAACGCTTTTAGAAGTCAGTTTGGAGCATAAAAATGTGGATAATCTATAATGTGCTAGCAATTTTTATAGATGGGTATACTCTTTAAATAAATCATAAATCCTTTTATAGCAAGTGATCCTCTTTAATTTTGATTCATACTTTAAATGGAATGGGCTTATCTGTTTATTTTAATATCTTCCTGGGATGGTTTAATTTCCTTCAACTAGATTATTAATTTAAGTTTAAAATATAAATATATATTAATTTGTAAAGAAATAGGAGGTGAAAACTTTTAAAAATTAATGAGTACCAAAATTTATTTCAAAAGGACTCCCTGGAAATCCCGGAATCCCTGGAAAGGTTGAAATTTTTAATGGAGAACATGAAAATGAGAAATTACCTTCTAAGAAATGTGAAGGGAATTTTAGATAGTAAATGTATACTATTGTGGAAATCAAAAATTGGAATTTTTATTTAATCAAACTGAAATTAATTGACAATTAAAATGCTTAATTAATAAGGATTAAATTTATACAATTAAAACGAGAGAATTATTGTTGATTATGTTAAAAGATCCCGACTTTTTAAGGTGGAACTAAAATCCTTCCGTACACTCACCAACAACTCACGAGGATCATGTTTCGTCATTCCCCATTTCTGAAGAAGATCCCTATTCTAATTTTAAATTTTTTAAGAATTTTATAAAAATCTGAATTTGAATATTAATTCAGGGTAAGAAAATTCGTGACAGTTGCAACCTTCATCCTAACTCAGTTTCAAACCAGCAAAGAAGCAGCTGGTAACATAACAATAAAATGGACTCTTGCAAAACTATACTCACGACAATCCTTAGCTGCTTCAATTTAGCAATAGTCTTTTAATTTGGGTGTTTCCTTTCTCTATTATAAAAATAGTACCATTTCTGGACTGCTTCATTTTTAAATTAATCTATGCCACGAAGCTTGCGTGATGCTGATGACGTAGTTAATTGGGAAACTGACCTCCGAAAACTGTAACCTTTCTAACCTAAACCAAAAACCTCTCTTAACATATTTCCATATCGGATAAATGGGCCCTTTGCCTCAACGTTTGTTACTGCTTGGAAGTTGTTCCATATGTTCGCTTCCTATCGCAATATTATTCAAAAATATAAATGTTCAGGAAATAGGCATGATTGGAATGC
>KK112842.1:42646-82990 GCA_000611955.2 Stegodyphus mimosarum
GCGGCTGAATTTGTTTACATTTGAAATTAGCATAATAGTGCGTTTGTTGCCAATCTAGAGAAAGTAAGCATCGAAACAACAAAGATAACGCCTTCTTTCATTATTCTTTTATTATTGAATCATACTTAATGCATTCAGGAATTTATTCGAGGAAAAGATTTACTTCGTAATTTTTAATATAGAAATGTTCTGTTTTTATGTATTTTTGCCTTGTCGCGATGTGAGAACTGAATTAATTGAATGAGAAATACTGAATCGTCTGTGCAAAACTGTTTCTGTTTTTTGTTTGTTTGTTTAATTTCTTTTACACATCGTTTTAGACTTATCCTGGTATTTGAATAGAACATGTGGCAATGATTAGATAATTCTTCAGATGATATGCATAATTTTTGTGCACTCTCAGTTATAAAATGAATGGGATGTAACGCTGTTAAGTAAACATATGGTACACAAATATAGTTAATTTTAAAGAGTGCGTTTATTGTATTGTGGTTTATGCGTTATCGACGAAGTAGATTTAATTCAATCCACTAAGTTTAAATGAAATGCAAAATGCGTATAATTTAATATTCCTTACAAGGAAGTCATATGGCGTACACATCAGATTTGTTTCATTGTTACACGAGCAGGAAAAAGGTCACGTTCATTACTTTCAAATAATTTTAACAAAGTGAGTCTACTACATTTGACGTTATTATCACTTGTAACGAATATGCCAAATTTCATAACACGTCAATATGTAAATTCACGTATATCTTAGGAAATTTTGAATATAAAACTGTAATTTTTTGCAAGTGTGCCTAGAAACACATTTACTTTAAGATGAGGATAAAAGTTTTTATTGGTTATCATAAAAATGGTTTTCAAAAAATTTATAAAAAATATAAATTTTAAAAAGAAATCATAAAAAATGTGGGAATTATATTTGGATGAAGTCCAAATTTCAAATTCTGGAAAAAGAAATCAAATATGTTTAAAAAAAGACATGTTAATAAATATATATCAAATTCAGTTAACTTTGAGGAAGTAAAATTTTGTGAGCTATTTTTTTAAAAGCTACTCGTGCGATGTTGACAAAACTTGGCAGTTCGGCATAATTTAAATTGTAGAATCAAAATATGGAAAAAAATTGCCATGTCATTTCAGATTTTGCGTGAAAATTCCTATATTAGAACAATGCTAGATATAAATCTAATACATATCCTAAATTGTGCTTTCGAGACATGAAAAGTGCAAGTTGAATTTCGTCAATCGGCCTTGTAGAACGGGAGATATGGAACCGTCCGTTTTTTTTTCGCAGTGTTCATACAAAATGCAACACGCTTTTACTTACTGTTGCCACTACATTAACAAAGAACTAGAAAACTCTACTTTCTGACAATATATATTTTGTACGTGGTAATATTAATACGTGAAATATTTTTGAAGATCTTCTCGTGCATTTTTCTAAGTATAAAAGTCATACGCTCGTAGGTTCTGTATTTACTCCTTAAGCTACACCTTGCTCGACTACCCATTCATTTTATCAAGCTTACACGCAGCTACTTGAAAAATAGAACTTTTCAGATTAAAATCAACCATACTCTTTCATCCAGGAAAAGAATTAAAAGTGGAGTGCCTCAAGGCAGTGCACTGGCACCTTACTACTTTGCAATATTCATTAATGATATGCCACATCCATTAAATGCCAATATTTTCTTATATGCAGATGACACTGCAATTTTAACCAAGTCTCTACAGCCACAACTTGCTATTAGCAAACTGGAAACCTCTGTTAATATAATAGCCCATTTTTGCAAAATTTGGAAGCTTAAAATAAATCCCACCAAAAGTCATATCTTGCTTTTTAGAAGGTACAAGAAATACACTCCTGTTGAAATCAACATAAAGATTAATGATCAACCCATCACTGTTGTTACTTCCACTAAATATCTTGGAATTCATCTGGACTCCCAACTTCTGTTCAAGGAACAAACAGAAAATGCTCTAAGAAAAGCCATAGCTGCTAAAATTGCACTTAAACCACTCATAGAAAGAAATGCAAAATTGCATGTTCATCTTAAGAAAAGAATTTACATTTCACTAATTCGGCCAATTCTGCTTTATGCAATACCCATTTGGGCAACTGTTTGCAAGACACACAGAAAAAAGTTACAAATTTTTCAAAATAAGATACTTAGAGAAATAATCAATGCACCCTGGTTCATAAGAAATTTGCAAATCCACCAAGAGCTCAAAGTAAAACCAATAGCTGACCAAATTCTTTCTACGAGCCACAATTTCTATACAAGAATTGAAAATTCTAACTATCAACATATTAAAGATCTCATCAACTATGATCCTAGATTAGAAATTGCAGCAAAAAGGCCACGCTCAATCTTCCATAATAGCAAATGGTGATAATTTCAGTGAATGTTTTGTAAATATTGTAAATATGAACTTTGCATAACTTATTTTGACAAAGATGAACTTTGTGTTACTATTTATTCAACTATATAATCAAGATTCAGTGTTTGTGCAATTTGTGCTTCATATTTAACCTATTATACTTATTCTTCATTTTACTATTTTATACTTACGCATGGACTTTGCCTCCATATTTAGGACTTGAACGTTTTGCAAAGCATGTGTTTCATTACCAGCTCGACGGCTTTCCAGACTCTCATCACTGATATGTACGTGAAGTACCTGACTGAGTTCGCCTTAATGGCGGAGCGCTTAGCGCTGTGATGTTTTACTCCAGAGCCATAGGGCACTTAAATCCAACGCTATCCCGTAAAAGCAGGTTAGCCTGCTAAATGCCGTTGTATCCAATTAACGATACCGATACCGATACCTGTACGGTTTTGCCCTTTTCCCTTCATCTGATATAGATTAATAATTATATGTTTTTCTCTTTTCAAAAATGCATAGTGTAGAGTTTGTTTTCATAGGGCTTCTTTTTAAAAGCTTTGAAATGTTTTACGTAGAAGACAAAAGATCGTTATGTCATAGCTACCGCACAGCATATGCCAGAAGTGTTGCTGATACAATAAACTGGCACTACTGTTTTGCCTAGAGGGAAAAGATAAACTATCTACCTGATTTTTAGAATAACTGAAATATTGCCGTTCAATTTAGTTCAAAAACAAACATCAGAATTCAAATTTTGACAGTTTTAAAAATTTATATAACAGAATAATACGTATTAGGTGAATATAAAGTGGAAATTTCCAAGTTTTAATATACTAATCGTACTATCGTATCTATTTGAGAAAAGGCGACGATGCGTCTAAACCAGGAGTAGTCCATCTTTTCATACAAACCGCCTACTTTGTAGGTAATAAAAATTTGCTTATCGTCCACCGTTTTCGCAATAACTTAGTTTAGCATAAATGCAAAGTATATATTTGGTTAAGTTGTACCAAGTTTTCGAATATTATTAGATATACCAATTGTATCAATATTTTTTATTATACCAGAACCCGCGTTAAAAGTGTGTGAAATGTGATAAAACGTATGTAAACAGACTGTCAACAAGAAAAATTTACTTAGAGTAAAGCGAACTATAGACTTTTGAAAGTGTACAAACTGTGTGATATGCAAATTCTTAAAGTTATTTTTCAAGCAGCATTCGATGTGGTCAGTTCACGAGAGGGTGACCTCCGCGTGACTGCCACCATCCAATCAGATCAATCCTGAAAAAATATGCTAAATTAAATAGTTCATAGCGGTCGGATTCTCTCAGCGCCATTTTAATATCAGCTCAATTTAAGATCTAAATTCACTGATGAACCTGTTTCAAAACCATATGCCAATATTATTGCTAAATTTAAGCTCTTAATCCTAATTCAAAAATGAAAACGTCAAGTCGAGTATCACGTAGTCATATCGACCAATCATATTCTACCAACATTCGTCACAGCTCTAACTGCAAAATTTTTCATACCTAAAGGTATAAGTACAATCTTCGCCATCAGGCGCAGCGTTAATCGCCATCAGGCGTCTTTTAATTAACCGCAACGCCTAAGGGCTATTTCCAACCGCGACGGTTAAAGCAGTGGGGACTGCTAAATGCCGCGTTTGCCATGAACAGGTCAGGTAAGGTCCGGTTAAATTTATCCACTTATTTAAACTATGTTAATGTTCATATGAGATGGAAAATTTGTGTCCGGTGTAGGTAGCCGGGTCATCGGTTCTAGCGAAACTGTTTTGGCTGCAAAACCTTCAAAGGTAGGAAAAGGAGAATATCGTTTCTCAGAAAATATCTCCTAACCTCAAGCTTTGTTAAGATGTGATAATCCAATTATGCGTGCTATAATCATAGAACAGCGTTTTCAAGAGATGTGCAAAGTCTTATGAAGATATGGAAACAGGAGAGAACTGAGCTCAGGAGAACGGAGTTTTATCATCGGATAAACAAATCCTCTACCGTCTATCATTAAAACTTAGTCGCCCAATTAGTGGGCGATAGGGTCTAGTTTGATGATGCCAAGTCAAAACAAAATAAAGCTTTTTGCGTATTGCAGTTTGCATGATGCCACTTGGATGCCACAAAGCCTAGACTAAATTCCAAAACACATGTCTACTGCTTTCGAAAGCGTGATTATTTATTCTTCTTCGTCGTCTTCTTCAATGGCCAGACAGCCCAGGATTGCCTTCCCCAGTATCGAATTCCAAGCTCTTCTATCCTTGGCCATGGACATCCAATTCGTTATTTTTAAAATTCTTAAGTCTGTTTCCAAACAGTCCAGCCATCTAAGTTTAGGCCTCCCTCTTTTTCGGGTGCCGAATGGTTTGCCCGAGAAGATCTTTTTAATTACACGATTTTCATCCATTCTACACAGGTGTCCTGCCGTTTAATTCTCTGACTCCTTATATATTTTATTATATCTAGTTCTTTAAAGATTTATAGAGTAGATTATAGAGTTAGTTCTTCTTCCCCAGATACTGTTACACTTTATGCCACCATAAATACTTCTCAGAATTTTTCTTTCAAAGACAGAAATGATAGTTTTAGCTTTTTCTGTCATTGTTCAGGTCTCAGCAGAGTATGCAAGAATGGGTCTATTTAAGCTTTTGGAAATTAGAATCTTAGTTTTTCTGCTAGTGAAGTTAGACTTCAAGTATGTTTTGAGACCAAAATTTATTTATTGTGCTTATTTAAAATCATTTACTGTGTTTGGTAGATATTTTGTTATCTTCTTGACATGGTATGAGTAAATAAGAAAAGTTACCTCAAATGTTTGTAAACAAAAAAAAAAAAGCTTTATTTTTATGTACTGCTTATTTTTTCTATCAGTAATTTCTAAAATTATATGAATTTAAAATCCAGTGACTTTTATTCCGTTGCATTTGTCTTCTAAAATCCCAAATAAAATGAGGCGTTTGAAAAAGAATATCCTCCCTCAGCAAGCAAAAACTATTTTCCTGATCCTTAGTAGATTTTCTTTTTAATTTATTTTTTTTTATTTTGTTGCGCCAAAGCATACGCATTCTAGCCTCCAACACCAGGTCGTAACTAAATTACCTATAAAACACCCTAGCGTGGTTTTAAGAAAAGCCAAAGTTCCACCTACTGCGCCGCAAGATTCAATTTGCAATCTTTCCCCAAAGACCTCTCTAATTGCGGTAAATCTGTTTTACAAACAAGGGAGGGTGAAGCAGCGGTTGTCTCTTTCTCGTGCACTTCGCCCCTTGCAGACAAGAAAAGAAGAAAGAAATTTCGTCTTCCCCCCATTAATTAAATTGTACCCTAACCACTCAATCGGGAACTCAGAAAGTCAGACAGACGCGCTGGGGAAAATAAAGTAATACGAAAGAAACGTTAGCACAGAGGTGATAAATTGTTTTGCTGGAGAGAAAATGTTTTCTTCCCACTAAACGGACTGAGTATCCTTTAGTGCCCTAACCTTTGACATGAAGTTTGGTTGACGTAGGTGAATTGGCCATTATTGGGTCGGATGTTTGGATGAACTTAGCCATCGGACTTCGTTTCTTTCACGATAGGGTTAAAAACCATTCTCATGTTCTGTGAGGTAATTGATAATGGTAGGGTTATTTTATAAATTTAACCTTGCATTAGGCAGAGACATTCTTAATTGGATATGCTGTCAAAATTCAACGAACAGAAATTTGATGGCGTAAAAAAGAAAGCGTCAACTAAATGAATTTCCCAGACACCGAAGCTTAAGAAAACTGCATTCGAGAGTGTCTATTATTCTAAAGAAAATCTTAAGTAACAAACAAATTAGAAATTGCGTAATATTATTAGTGAAAATTACAACGGTATTCCTTTTGCATTTATTGACTTATTGTTATCATTTAAGTATTTTTTTCCTCCTTTCTGCATGCTTCGTTGTGTAACGATAGCATCATCGGTGTATACTAGACTTTCAGGTTCGAGTCCCGGCGTGGGCATTGCACATACTTCTAGGAAAAGCTAATGACTCTAGAGTGGCGCCCGAACTAGAAGCTAGTGAGCGGTGATTTTTCACAGTCAGGATTCGGCGACTGGGTCTCCTAATCCGTAGTCGCAATAAATCGCGAAATCGGACTTTTTGTGAAATGAATGCAAATTTTTTTTTCTATATTTCTATACAAATTATGCCAAACTACCAACTTTTGTAAAAACTGCATGAGTAGTTTTTGAAAAATTAGCTTTCAAAATTTGAGCTCCTCAATGTTAATTTAATTTGGTATGTATTTATTAATATATCTTGTTTACGAAACTTATTTGATTCCTTCTTATACACTTCGAAATTTAGGTTCATTCCAAGCAAATTTCGCCCATTTTTTATTTTAAATTTGTATTTTTAAATCATTTTTATAAATTTTTCGAAAACAATTTTGCATTAAACATATAAAATTTTTACGAGCATCTTAAAATACATGTATTACTAAGCATACCTGCAAAAAATTAGAGCTTTTTATTCAAGATTTTCTAAGATGTACTTGGATTTATATATTGGCGCGTTTTAAAATTTGGCATACTTGTCGAAAGCTATAACAACGAAAATATGGTTTACGCACTTCGTTAAAATTATTTGAGAGAAGAAACGATGTGATATTTTTTCCGCTCATGTACAATGTAAAAATTTAGGAACGATGTGACTTTTTTTTCCGCTCCTGCACAATGAAAGGGATAGGAAAGTAGGTTGCCGTGTATTAAGAAGTTCTCCTAATGAATTTTTCTTGACGCAAACTAAAAAAATTCGCCAAGTTAAATTTTTGAATTTCTACGTAAATTTCGCATCAAAATTTATAAAATTTAATCTTTAGGTATAATTTGAGTCGCAAAATCAAAATATGGAAAAATAATTGGCATGTCACTTCCGAAAAAGTCTTATTTTGTCTCAAAATACCTATATTAGAACAATGCCATATATATAAATCTAATATATATCTTAAGGTCCCGCTTCGAGACGTGAAAAACACAATTCGAATTTCGACAATCGGCCGAGTAGAAAGTGAGATATAGAATTGTTTTCCTCGTTTTTTTTCGCAGTGTACTTACTTGTTATTTCTGCGTTATTACTGTTTGTTCCAGTTTTTTCCGTATGAATCACCACTATTGTATCTTAAATATGGAGCAACTTGTAACAGAGTCGCGACGAATCCATCTACATGCACGTGGTTTGCTAATTTCAAAAGCATGAGAAACACCATGATAGACAAGAGTTAAGCCTATCTTCTCCAAGAAGATCAATAATCTTTCCCGTAAGTGAATTACCAAGAAAGATAGATTAAAAAATGCATTAAAAATCGTTTTAACAAAGATTTCGTTGTGAAAAAAAGTTTTCTCGATGAACAATAACTATGAAAGATATCAGGACTGACAATTCGCATTCCAGACAATTTGTATGAACAACTCATGGTTTGCTAACATACCGAGAAAATCGGAATGGCTGGAATATTTTTATTCCTAAGGACAAAATATATAAATTATAATGACGTATATTTTAAAAACTGGAGAGCATGGCATAATTTGTATTATAACTGGTTGCTGCAGGTATTCTGAATCTAAGGGTACGGATAATACGAACTAGTATTAATAATATATCATCCTTCGCAATCCAGAAGAACACGTTTAAAGATATAATATCAGTAACCCATGGAAAACAGCTTATGGAGCTTTCATTTTCATCTGATTTTGAGAAACATAACATCTAGGTATGACACAAATACACATCAGCTATGTTCATAAACGCAATTCTCAAATCCCTGAATGGTATTCTCAATGTAATTTTTTATACGTCTCAAGAAAATTATTTCTGAAGCAGAAGGCTATAGATTATTGCTATGCAGATTGTGAAATTCTTATGTACGCATCCATATGTTCAATACTTAAGCTGTATTTAAGTATGACCTTTTCTGATGAGTATATTTTCAAATACGAGTACAGATATGCAAACAAACCTCCCACAAAGTATAAGTATACATTCATGATGTAATGTTGATGACTAAAATAGTGCGAATATAAGTCAAATAAAAGTGATAAAAATAAGCAGATTTTGTTGTACACTGTGCGTGAAAATTGTGCTTTAAGTGAGAGAGGCTAATGATGCGAGGCAGATAAAACTATTCTGCTGGCGTAAATCATCATTTCTCGTGCGCATGTCGAGACGTATTTATACCTATACTAAGCGGTACCTCAGTATGCATTTTTACGTATGGCAGTGCAAATAATGGTAAGTTTTCCAAATATTTGCTTTCAGTAGCAGGTGTGCTTCTATTCGCTTTCCATGTTAGACAGCATGTTGGCGAATTCCGCCTCATTACGCAATAAATATCTCAAAATTATCACGGGGTACGCCGACTTACGCCCGCAGATTGCTTTTACCTACCTATTAGTACAGCCCTGTGGCTCCTCAATCCTTCATTCCCACAAACGCATTCCATTACTAATTCTGCTTATTTCGCTTCAATCTACGTTTTCGACAGATATGTTTTAATCTACATGCATGTTTTTTGTAACTTAAAAGAATTTCGAAAGTCAACTAGAAAGCTAATTGAACTAAAAAAGAAAATTAAGACAAAGAAGCAGTCTTATTTTGAATAAAACTCAATTAATATTAAGGGCGATTCCACTTCCTCTGGAACAAAAAAACAATTTGCAATGGTGGACGAAGCAGCAACGTATATGTATGCAAATCATTGGGAGGAGCAAAGCGGAAATGAATGTAGCGCGGTGTAAAGCTAAGACATTAGCATTCTGAAAGGGCTGGTACGACCTGAATTGGAATTAACGTCACTAACCTGAATTAGAATTAACGTCACTAACCTGAATTAGAATTAACGTCACTAACCTGAATTGGAATTAACGTTAACTTGGAATTATCGTCGTCATTAAATTTTAAATCTCCTTGATTAAAAACAAATCCTTTTTACTCTGTGTATAGTTATATAAATTATTAAATATATCGTTTTTGTTATAAAAAAGAAAAATTGTCCTTTATAAATGAAGATGCAAAACTTACTTTATTTAAAAGAAATTCTTTCTAAATAAAGTTATGTCTTAAAGTACATTCAAATTAACGTTAAAAGTGAATAAAAAAATCTGAAAATTTTCCCATTTTATATTAACGCAAAGAGGAGGTTTTATAACGTTCTGTTTGTTACCTTAATTAATTAAATATCATGTTCTTCGTACACAAACCACATAAAAAAATTCTCTACTAATATCACAAAATATTCAGAAGCAGTATATCTTTAGAATTTCCGACAGACAGTCGGACAGATAAAAATGGGTTTTTTTCATACGCCTTCTTTGAATGCCCTTGCCTTCTTTGAATGAGTTTGCTAATCAAAAATTCGTTAAACTTTTATAAAATACGAAAAAGATAACAAAACAAATTCAAAGTTCAAAGTTAAGCCTTCCAGGTGGCCATATTCGGGTGGAGGAGTAAGCTATTCAAAATTCGATGGCTCTAGGTACCGTTGTTTCTTCACAATGCGAGAAACATACACACATTCATGAAGATTCTTCATTAATTAATTTCTTTAAATACTACAGGGTGATAATATTTGGTACCAACAATTTAAAAAGAGATAAGCCGTTTTACGTGAACCGGCGCAAAATGCCATTTCGAGACTTAGGCCTTGTGGGCTAATGTTCCTTTAGGCTAGCAAAGTACTAACATATCATATAACGTCCGTTATTAAATTCTGGTTTAAATAAGTTGCATAATATATGCGTATCATTAAAAGGAAATTTGTATACTTTACATTGTTCCCTATAAAATGAATAAATAAGCTTTCTGTTATCTTTAATATAAAAAATAATATAGTATTGCTTCATTAATAGGAAATATTGACAAGATATTTCATTGGGCTCTTGTCTGGAGATATAAAGATGCACGGATTTAGCCTTCAGCTAAATGTTTTCTCCTTCCGTTGACCCTATTCCCACAGATAACAAACTTCAATTAAGGAAAGTATCTACATAAGACTAAAAGTGTTACCAGATGTGAGTGTTCTCACAGGTAAGGTTTCTGAGAGTTATGCATTACATTAAAAGTCTCTGAAGCCACTGCAGTACTTGGGAACGAAGTGAATGAGAATAATCGTTCCTATTTGAAGCACTTTAAAAGCTTTAAGGAAAACAGCCTTGAAAATTACTAGTAATAATAAAGACGATGTTTGTAACATTACATTATGTTAAAAAATAAAATAAATAGGATAGCAAAATAATAGAGAGGAAATTATTTCAATGATGGATTTCAAGCCATCTAGCTGATAGCAGTAGCTTTGAATTATTTCTTTAAATCCAAAATTGTGGCATAGATTATTGTCAGTATACATAAAATCTGAAGAAAATGCTTCATTTATGCACGATATATTGGACTTGGTACCTTTCGAATGATATTTTTTATTTAAGAATTTTCATCTATTTTCTATATATAATATAAAGTAGTTTCATAAGACAAAATGAGTTTAAGCTGTGAAAAAATGTTTTTGCTAGTAATTTTTTTTAATTTAAATTTTTTGAAGAAAAATTTATGAATTAAAAATTCCTTCTTCTCCCACAATTTTGAATGCCCCAAATTTTTTATTGCATATATTAGAGTGTTCTTAATAACTTTAAGGATCGATTTTGCGATTAATGAATTAGTTTCCAACTAAAAAAATAAAAAGCACATTTTTATGTAAAAACTTTAAAAAAAAAGATGATCTCAATCCCATTTTCACTTCCAATAATTTTTCTTTTCACTATTTTGCAAAACGCATCCTTGTTTCTATTAAGAATATAATTCTAAATAATCAGTAAAAATATTAAATAATTTAGTCCATATCTGTAGAAGTTTTAGGACTTTAAGTAAAAGAATATTCTGAAAAAACTGAGAATTGAGAAAACGCAGTTTAAAGAATGTAAACTGTCTAAATGGTTATTAAATCATTTCAAATTTCTTAAAAATTTTATTCCTGAATTTCAATACATATGTATATAAAATAAAACCTAGTAATGTTTAATTGGTTAATGTAAACATAAATAACAAGCTTTTACTTAAAACCTCATCTGGCTAGAAATATTGAAAAAAAAATCCTAAAACGCAAGTAGAATTTAATTTACTCGTTTTTGTTCTTTAATACACATTCGAAACAATTTCAATATATGAATTAATTATAATATATTTTCTAAAACACTTAAAATCACTGTTCATAATATTAATTTGTCATTTCTTTCATTTTTTCAAAAAGCAAAATTTGCAATTTTAAAAATCATAAAACATTGTATTTAAAACCACTCAACAGTCCACAGTCGCACTCAACTAATTTCTCAACTCAACAGTCACACTCAACTAATTTCTTTTCTTCTTTTAGCCGTTTCTCCTCGCATATAAATTGCATTTTAAAATAATTTATGTATATTTTAATTAATTAAAGAGTTTAATGTTTTTTCCAGCACCATTTTTATAATGCTACAGTCAGGAACTTGATCACTTTCATTACACCACTTCTTTCTCTTCCACAGTCTTATCACAAATAATTTCAATTTTTGAAGAAGCATAGCAAAGTTGACTGATAATACACATAGAAATATTTGCTGGGCTCAATATATATATATATATATATCCTTGCCATTTTAAAGGTGAAGAAATTTTTTCCCCAGCTTCACGTTGTATTTAAATAAATCAGTTTATAAACATAAACAGAGAGTCCTGATACTTGACGTCATATTTAATTACACTCCGTATCATTTACACTGGTTTTTAATAACTTAATGAAAAAAATTAAGAAGTTAAAAAAACTAAAAACTGAGTGGGCGTGGCTGTCAAAGGGCTGTCAAAATGTTTAAAAGCATTTTATACCATTTATTACCGTCAGATCATTTGAAAATTTCTCATTAGTGTAGTAAGGGTATTAAGATAGTTTTCTAGCAAAAAGTTGAAAAATCGGTAATTTCATCGATTGTTGAGTACCGAGTCCCCTTAACTTAACAAATTCGAAAAGGAATTCGATTTTCTTATTTTCAATGATTCAGCGGCTTGTATGAAGTAGTTCACTATTGGAATGCAGAATCGTAAAAGCATAAATGGTCCAGATAATTTGGTTTCAAATGGCTACCTGTTTAAATTCCCAGATATTACTCCCCTGCATATTTGTCTTTGTGGATACTTAGAAAATTCTCCACGAAAGCATCCCTCCCCTTAGGAAGACAGCGGTCGCATGCTAAACTTGTGCAATGGGGCAACTTGTGCAATAAATCAAATAAACCAAATGAAGCCATTGGGGAAATAATGTAAAACAATCAAGCATTTGTTCCATCTAAACCCATCGCCCTGAATCAACCAAAAAATGCTTTGCTTCTTGCTTAAGAACAGTTACCATTTACGCATCAGAATATATTTGGCAATAATTTTGATATCGTTTTGCCATTGTATGTATAATTAAAGAACGTAATAATTGAGTGTATCTTAATAATCGAGTGGGTCCATAATAATCGAGTGGGAACACAATAATCGAGTTTTAAAAATAGATGTTCCTGCTTCCATATAATTGCTACCTTCTTAACGATGTTTCCAGGAGACACTAGCTTGTGGTCTTCCATGAGTCACTTTAAATGTCCTCTGTGTTACAATTTTGTGTATTTTAAACTAAAGAATATTTACATTACATATATATTATTATACATTATAAGGTATTTCTCCCACCTTCTTAGCATGCGTTCGGAATGTAATGGTCAGCAGATAAGGCGCATATTCGAGAGGCCCGAGGTTCGAGTCCTGGCGAGGGCATTGTTCATTTTTCACAGCTCCTGCTTTCTAAATACCTAGCGTCTCTACAATGTAAACTTTGAAATTATGCGTTATGTTATTAACTTTTAATAATGTTATTAAATCTGAAATTTTTAATTATAAGAATTTTGAATTAAATGAATTAATGTCAGTCATATGCTTCGGATTTTTGCCGTGGTAAGTTACTATGCAGAAATATGTTTATCTCTAATTTCTGGAGCACGTTTATGTCATTCATGATGTGCAAAACGATTATACAATGCACTTTTGCCAATTTTGCCATTAAAACTAGTTTAGCATAGAGGATATTCTTCTTCGTATCGCAATTAAAGCCTAGAATTCTTAAAAAATTAAAATGCAAGATTCCAACGTACCTCCAATCTGTGATATATTTGTGTAGGCTTCATAATAAAGCAATTATACAGTAAAATGTACATTCTAGCCTCTTTGCCTTTAATCATCTGTTAATAACAATTAAGTTCGCCTAGGAAATAATTTCTGGTGCAACGTCGGCGGAGAACCTAGTAACAAATAGAATACCTCGCCGAGTTTCTTATTAATATTAGGATAGTACGGGCAGAATTATACTCGTTCCTCTCAAACATATATTACTTACCTTCAAAAGCAATAAAAGTTTGCAATTGGCATCATGTGTTACTGACATTTCCTTTCCACTCATTAGAGATAATACTGATCCCCAAGCATGGAGCTTTCAGCTAATAATAGCAATAAAATAATAATCAGTTAATAAAAATGTACTAGTAAAAAGTGAAATTCCAATACCAAGAAGCAGTTGTACAAGATAAACGAAATTCGAGATGCGTGCTTGCATATCTGAAAGATGACGTCTGTATAAACTTCGATCTAAATTAATAAATGTAATGCTATTAGAGCCACTACGAACGATATTACAGGCGATGTGAACTTCGCGCCCTTTATGTATTATCTAAATTGGGAGTTATGAGCGAGTATGAGTCATGAAAGTTTATAATTATTCGGCGATTGAGAGATCAATCAATTTTTTCTTTCCGGATAAGCGCGATATCTGTATGTCGTAAATCTGTAATGCGAAGTGTGTTTGTTTGCGCACACTGCGGTGGGCACCTGCAATGTGAGCGGAAACAGGAATGATGAAAAATGAGCAACGCCTTCGCCTGGAATCGAACCACGGACCTCTCGGTTACGCGTCGATCGTGCTGACCACTACACCAAGAAGGCATGCGAAGAAGGCCGGAGAAATACCTTATAAGTTGAGCTCATTAATGGCCAGAAAAAATTAAGAAGGAGAAGAAAGCCGTTTAAGCACTTTGCTAAGTTTGAACCAGGCAGTATGCTACGGCTACGAGAAAACAGAATGTTTTGTGATATTGCAGAAAGACTTGGCAGGGATGTATCCACTGTACATGAGTGCAGATAGCAGTTGTGACTGGAAAGTTCTGTCTCAAGGATGTCGGGGTCCCGTCACCCAGGCGTATCACCACTCAAAGAGAAGATCGCCATATTCGCTACATGTGTGCACAGCGAACCGTAATAAATCGATTACTTAAGGGATTCCTCACAACTGCACAGTAGTAAGGGACTAATGTACCGAAACTACGGACCTACTGTACCGAAACAAACTTCGGACTACTGTACCAAAACTACCGGTAAGGTACTCCCGTACCGAAAGGACTATCGGCTCGAACCACGGAGAAACCATGGATGTTGTAAATGCATAGTGTCTTTGTGGAATGTTAGTACATGGCTAGCCGAAAGTCCCCTCGTGTGGTTTGGTGATAAGAGAAGAGGGAGAGACCTATGGATCGCCCCTGATGAACTGTGCCTCAGAAGGGCCTTGAAAATGGGCAAAATCATTATGTGGGCTATATGGTGCCCAAGGTACCAATGACAGGTGCAGTCTTACACGCCTTGCCAAGATACAATTCACTGACTTCTTCTGATTATGTGAAAAAATAGGATCATTGACAAGAACAACAACTTGAGGAGCAGCTCCGGGTTGGATGCCTTCCAGCCATACCATTAACTTCAGATCACCTCTACGACTTCGGTTATGTCAAGCAGAATTTGCTGGAGAGCAGAGGGAAGGTATGTTGTGCTTTCAGATGTGTATTGTTTCTGGCTAGGGCCATTAATGGCCATATTTGGTTTGATTAGAAGGAGGCCTGCTGTTTGTCTTGAAAGAGGCCTACTGAAGCTGTTTAATGTGTAGGTTCATTGGGCCTACACCAGGAGTCATAGTATACAAAATATCCTCCTATGAAAGCAGAAGTACTCTTGTCGTTAACTCATACGCCTGGACAACAAATGTTTACCTCAGATTAGTGACTGCACCGGTTGTGTACCCATTCTTAAGCAATATTCCATGGGACATTTTTCAACACGATAATGCTCGCTGTCATAACTCTGCTATCATCTAACTTGCTTTACTGAGTATCCCCATGTTACCTCAGCTTGCGAAATTACCCAATTCTTCTTCCATCGTGCACATATGGGCATGCTTGGATGATAACTCCAGCGTCATTCACAGCCGAGACCGCTTTCTGATTTGTTTGACTAAGTCTAACGAGCATGGAACTGCAAAACACAAACTGATATAAGGCATCTGTACTCCACAGTACATGCGTGTTCGTAGCAACAGAAGTGGTTTTTAATCAATTACCACTGCATATTTGAAAGGGCACTTCTACTCATGTGATCTTAAATCATTCATCAAACAAATATGTTGTTAAATAAATATTAGAGAAATGCTTGCTTTGCCTGCATTTCATTCCTCTTAAATTGATTTCTTCCTCTGTGATTTTATTTCCTATTAGTTTATGTCTAAATTTAGTTGGCGTTTACAGTATTCCACTACAACACATTGATTTAAAATCACACTTTTAATCTGGGAACTCTTTAAAACAGTCGAAATACCACGCTTTCACTGCGTTTAAAAAATTTTAAAAATAATATCAATAAAATTATTTTTCAAATTTTGGAACGCAAAGATATCAAAATGCAATCGCTTCCTTTTTTATAAACCTCTAAGTAAACGTCTCCTATATGCCTTGATAAACTTTTCATTTTAATTAATTGCCTTTAAGACGTAAGTATTCTGGTGACAAAGATACTGACGCCATCTTTAAGTGAGATATAGCCAACAGAAACAAAAGGAAATAAAATAAAGTTTCAACGAATCTTGAAAAACAGGAACTCGCAAATTTGCAAAAGAATAACAACCATTCTTGTAGTGTAAGTACGCTCTTAGAAATCGGAAGAACTTCTCCAGCCTTTAGAATGATTTTCTTGCTCTCCTCTCGTAATTGCGAAATACCTTCTGAGAGGCTGTCAACAAGGCTAAAAGAGAACAGGGAAATGCTTCTCTTCTTCCACCTTTCAGCCTTCCCGAGGAAAGGATATTTAGGGAAAGTGATAACCAACCGTAACTCCAACGCGAAAAAGGACTCTTAAGTGAGAAAAGTCGTCGTATTCTTCGTACTTCAAGCATGTATATTAAACCATCACTTTAGCAATGAAATAGAGTGTGAGTGCACATACAATTCAAAAGAAATTGTGAAGTTATTTTAAGAGGTTATTTTTTAAATGTTTTATTGGTTGTATCGATTGCTTAGAAAAGTAATAACAAAAATTCGTTCAACATGTTGTTACATTTTGCTCAAAAACAATATTACAGTTTTAGACCATTCAGATGAAAAATTAGAAACATATTTTCGAAGATAAAAACAGCAAATATTTTAGCGCCAATTCACGCGAAGAACATAAATATTTAAGAAGCCAGTTAAGAAGAAAAGGTATTATCTTGTATTATATTTTAGGGGGCAAATAGAGATAGAAAGCTTTTCATTATAAGGTACCTAAAATCTTAAATACACAAGATATTTTATGTTAACTTGCGGAGTTATTAGATTTTTTATTCTGAAGCGGGAGACGTGAAAAATTAGCAGTCACCTACCCGGGACTAAAACTTCGATCTCTCGAATATGTGCCGAGTGTGCTACCGTTACACCATAGAGGCATGCTAGAAGGAAGAAGAAAATACCTTATATACTCCTCCTTTTATAAATCGAATTGGGATTGGGGGAACCAGTCACCAAATCATGGTAGTGATATCGTCCCCCACCTTTCTTTAGTTCCGGCCCCACTGCACAGGCATTACGTTATTTCTAGCGGCAGACGTAAAAAATGCGAAATGCCCTCGCCGGGACTCGAACCTGAGCCTCTCGAATATGCCTCGAGTGTGTTACCGCTACACCACGAGGGCATGCTGGAAGGAGGGCGAAAATGCCTTACAAACCAAACATTATTTAAGATTTGAAACTTTATTGTAAGTTCTCCTTCCTGTTATCCCTCGCCAGGTGGCATATTAGCTTGATAGCTTTAATGCGAGGGTTTTGAACGTTCTAGATATAGAGCTTCTGCAACGCTGCTTGTAGCTTTAGTTTCTCCTTCTCTAAAGACAGACCTTCGTGCTGTAAATGGAAAGCAAGTCCGGCTAGCATCGAAAGTTCCCGAGTTCGAATAATGGTTAGAGCATTACAAAACATTTTTATGTCTCCTGCTAAACTAAAATACCTAATGACCTCTGCATATGAATAAGGTGTTTCAGAGATCATGGGCAAACTTGGAGGGGTGGTCGAGCGTACTAAAACATGCAATTTTTATAGGAATGTGGGGTCTAAAGTGGCGGGGGGAGGGAGGGAAGGAAAAAAAAAAAAAAAAGACAAAAAAAAAAGACACGAGAGGAAAATGTGTTTACGTACAAAATCAACACAAACTGCTTCTTTGCAGCAGTACAATATTCACAATAAATGTTCAAAATTGCGAGCACATGCTCGGTAACATCGCAGAAGGGATTGACGAACATTTTGAAAAACGACAGGCATTTCGCTCACGCTTGCAGCCGCAATGGATAGTCGTAGAATGAGGTACTTCAGTGAGTCAACGGGAGTCTCGTAAGTGATCCTCTTCAGACGGCCCCATAAAAAAATCCAAGCTGGATAAATCTGGCGAACGGGGTGGCCATCGAACGGATCTACCACGGCCAATCCATCGACCCGGAAATGTCCCATCCAAGTAATTGCGGACCCACACGTTGTTATGGGCTGGTACACCATCATGCAGGAACCACGTGCGATCACGAACGTCACACATGTCAGCTTTTTCTCTCTTCGTAAACTCACCCATCACGCTCCGCATCAGAATTGCGAATGATCCTCTGATGCATCAGATTGTCCGACACACTACCGCTGCTTGGCCAGCCAATCAGAGCTGTAGTTCCTATTATTGTTAGGGTTCGATTTTTTGAATATTTATTGTGAATACTGTATTGCTGCAAAGAAGCATTTTGCGTTGATTTTGTACATAAACACATTTTCCTCTCGTGTCGTTTTTTTGCATTGATGCCTTAACCCGTCACTTTAGACCCTGCATTCCTATACAAAAAATGCATGTTTTAGTACGCTCCACCAGCCATCCTAGTTTGTCCCATGATCTCTGAAACACCCTATATTGCTGCGTTTCTTACGGGTTCGTGGATTTGGAGTAACTGATGACAATTCTTGATGAAGAATCAAAATACAATTTATTTAACCGGTATTACTCAGAGCAGCCCCAAAAATACGCTTGCAGTTGTCGAAAAACTACGACAAACATGTTGAAACAATTAGCAACACAGCCTCCAGGCTATCAGGCTATGACGCTGAAGACGTCATCACGGAAAAGCACTAGACTACAGCTCCCAACTCACTTCGGCCGTTCTCGGAACTCAACGTACTCTCGAGACTCTCCACCCTACAAGTCGCGCGACGCACACTCTTGATGCACCAACTCGCGATACACTCAACGACCAACTCGACATTAGACTGTAACTCCGCGTACAGGCCGGGTTTATATAGCTTTTGGCCTGCCTTCGAGAACATTCTGGGCCAAACCGGTAAGAATTCGTTCAGGAATGCTGTCCCTCTGTGATTATTGATTGATATATTGGCTCCGTTGATATATTATTGTATTCAATCTTTTTGATCGATATATAATTGTTCTATTTAGTCATTTTGATTGATTCTGCTAAGTTTCAAACAGATATATCTGCTATGGTAAAAAATTAGGCTTAGCGGCACTTAAACAATTTTTAAATTGTTGATAATTCTACAACTATAACATGCAGTTGAACTAAAGGCATAAAAACGTAACCGAAAGACAATAACAACATAATTCAATCATTTTTAAAGCAAAAAATGCACAATTTGCAAACATATAAGAATAAAGAAATTGAGCTCATTGAGCCGAGTAACAGAGTGGATATATATACTTTTGGTGCGGCCGATTGCAACCAAGAAAGGAGGTGCGTATCTACTTGTTATAGCAGCAGTTTATACAAAATGTCAAAGTTCTGAGGCACTCGTTTTTGACTTATGCGACATATATGCATACATACGGATGTACGCAGAGACATCAAGAAAAAAAAATCTCTTCTAAATCTATTTTAAATTAATTTTACAATTTGTTTGGCGAAAAGGGTCCTTTATTCTGTCCTTACGTACAGATGTCACGAAAAACATCGTTAAATTGCATTCGATACCGGTCAATTATTTTATGAAACACATTAAAAAATAATGTAAATTTAAATAAATGTACATGGAGTTTGGACTTTTAAAAAGGAGTACGGGGAGATGATCGTCTAGCAATCGTGAAAGAGTGCATGGGGCAGAAAACATTGAGAACCACTGCGCTAAACGAAAGCACTGGCATCTATTAAATAGCGTGAGATGAAAGCGATGACATCTTCGAAGTAATTTTATCTGCAACAGGAAATTTTTGGCACCAAGATGGTCTGATGAAGAAAACTGGCAGAGTGTAAAAATGAAATTTTGCTTAAATGGTGTATTGGGAGAAACTAACTAAAATAGAATTCGCTTTGCTATTTTTAAGTCACTGAATGTACGCAAATTTTCTGTTGGCGCGTAGTAAATTTCCTTTCAAAACATATTTCTAAATAGCTCCATTTGAAGCCAGTCTACCCCTTTACGCATGAAAGGCCAAACGTTACAGGGAGTGATAAAAATTTTTAATTCATCTTCATTCCATTAAAGAGGGCCCACCAGCGGCCGAGCGTCGCTGATCACCGGTAGTTCGGTTCGAAGCTTGAATCCCAAAGACACGCTGGTTTCACGGTTTTCCGTGGCTTTCCCCATGTGTAATCTGTACACAAGCCACTTTCCCTTAAAAAGTCCCCCATCAAGGCATTACTCCCCCTAGGCAGATAGCCAGCCCTCGAGGGTTTGCCGTAACCACATAAACCAAACCACTCCGTCAAAGCACTGTTTTTTATCATAGATATATTTTTTCTTTTATCATTAAGTTGTAATCCTTTATCAAAATTTCATAGTTGCATTGAATAACTGTATTACTTTTTAATAAATGCAATAATTTTTACATTGAGTGCAAATATTATCGCCGAAAAGAAAAAAACACAAATATATGTATCTAGGCAAATAAGAAGCTTTTAGTTTTATCTAAATTTATTCCCTGAAATGAAGAAAGCACTAAATAGATTTTAAGTCATATATTTCTTGTTCATACTAATACACTAAACGTAGGATCAGACTAAGGAAAAGACAAAGGTAGATTTGTCATAATAGTAGAATTTTCAAGAAATAGCCAACCACTAGTGACCGAGCGGATAACATCGCTGAACGCTGATGGTTCAACCAGAGTTTAAACTTCAATAAATTTATTTGCTATGTTAGCATTTTCAGGGACTCACCGATATGTAGCATGAAAACTCGGTCATTTTTCCTTCGAAAATCCTTATGATGGCATTACCTCCCTTAAGCTCACTAATGGCCAAGTAGTTAAGTTCGTGCAACAGTAACTGTTCGATCCGGTGTCAAATTGCAGTGAACAAGCTGGCGCTGACATCTTCCTGATTTTTTTTCTTTTGTGTGTGTGTCTCTAACGTTAAAATAAGTTAGTTATTCTTAAAAAAAGTCCTTCCTTTGAGCAGTTAGAGCTAAAGTACGTTCTTTTAGGCATTTAATAAAACATCAACTCAATAAATAGTTTTCAGAATTAATGAAGATATTTAATATTAATTTTATTCACGTTTTCATTTAAAGTCTAGAATTAGAAATTATTCTATTTACAACAATTTTAAATGCACGTGCAATTTGTATATACCCCCTTTCCTTCTTTTCTTTATCCTGATTAAACCACGAGTATCGTAGATTTAGAAAACTTTTTAAGATTTAGTAATTTTCTCGTATCTTCACTGGTAGTTGCGGTTAAAATATTTTAAGCACATTTCTCAACGCCCAGACATCTAAAAGCTTTTATCCTTTTTTTCTGAGGGTTTTAGATCACATTTCATAACCGTATTTTTTTCCTCACTTTTTATTTGAGAGGTATTTACATTATCATTTTATTTTGCTATTCTGTGTATTTAAAAGGAATTTTATCCGTATAGATGCAGGGTAATGTTTCTTAAATCAGGTCAGTCGATTTATTTTTGTGTCTCTTAAGCTAAAACGGATTGTGTTTGCGTTGACGAGCTTGAAATGTTTCTCTGCGTTTTAATAATTACTTAATATATTAGAAATTTTCTCTAAATATTCCTAGAGGAATAAAGTGAATTTCCATAGAAATATGATCCATATGTGAAAAAATGAAAATAAATTTTCCAACACCTATATAAGCAACATATTGTTATGAGTTATCCCACTTGTTTGACAATAGCATCAGAACAAGCCCACGGAATTTTTCGTCGCAAGGAGAGCAAGATTGTGTCTGTCGTTTTCAAGAGCCCTGAGCACCATATCGGTCACATTACAACTTCACTCAGTCCCCCCCCCCCGCGACTGAAGGAGGGCACCCCGGAGAGACGGGTGTAGAGGGTCTCCCACTCTTCTTCTCCTACCCCCAACATCTCAAGAGGACTTTCGGCTCACTGCATATTTAGACCCCATGACTCGCAGCAGATACTATACATTTACAAGCACCCATGCCTTCTCTGGGATTCGAACCCGGGACCTTCGGTATCGCAGTAGGCTCCTCTAACCACTAAACAAGCCACGTAATTTAAGGAAATCTTCCATGAAAGCATCCTTTCCAGGTGGACGTTCATTTGTGTGCGTTTTCATATTCGAATAAACAAATAAAAAATGAAGAATTAGGTAAAACGTATTAGAAGTTATTAGGCATTAGGAAAAAAGCAAAATAAAAAAAATATATATGTGGCATTTAATTTTAGAGTATGCTGCCCAGAGGGTATAATGGTTAGGAGAGCCGGCTACGATACCAAGAGGCCTGGGTTTGAATCCCGGAGAAGGCATGGCTGTAATTGTCCATCCCTTAATAGGAGACAAAGGTGACCCACCTATTAGGTGCCTCCATAACAAAGTGGCCACCACTTCTGGCCCTAGTAGTGGCCAAGCCGAAGTCGTCTGAGGGCCCGCCATTGGCAAAAAAAAAAGAGTATTCAATTAAAGAATGAATCTTGGTAGTAATAAGAATAAATTTTTTCATTGCCTTCAAAGAAAAATTTAAAACTTAAAGTGTAAACTTATCCTTGACTGTAGCGAGTTTCTAGGGAAAATCTAATAGATTATCCGAAATCCTTCTTAGAAAAGAACAAAAACTTGAATTCTAATCAAAGCAAATCATTCGTATCGTTAAAGCATTTATGATGATAATTTGGCTGCATTATAAAAACCCACTTTTATTTTTTTCCTCTGTGAAAATCGGAATATATTACAATTTCGTTTATAATACAGTTCTGTTTATCTTTATTCTGAAAGCCATTAAACTCATAATGGTCTCCTTGAACAAAAGACATTTTATTATTTCAGTCAAAAAACTTCTTCAGTATATTACTACATTTTCCGTCCAATAGTATGTCAGTTTATTTTTATTGTATTTGAACATTTTTAAATGGATTAATATTTAAATGGAAAATATTTAAATGTATTTAATATTATTCTTAAATGTTTTTATTCATATTGGGTTACAAAACATTTAGATTAAGTTAATAAATTTTGCTTTAAAATTTAGATAATGTAGTACATCTTCGTTAGTAAGGACGCGAGAAATAAGATTTTGAAATATTTTCCCGCTAAACAAATTAAGTGGCTGTCTTGTATTGAATTATTCTCATATTTTTATGATTTATGGCAGCTGAAAATTTTTATACTTTTTATACAAAAGAATACAATATTTAGAATACTTTAGTACGAAATATTTTGCATTCTAAAGGAATGTTTTCTCGTAACTAAATAAATTTATAAACAGATAATTATTTATACTTGCCACATTTGTCGGAAGTTATTTCCTTTAAATATTAGAATTTATTCTCAGACTTTTACCAGTAAAAATAAAAATTATAAATGTTTGAAAATCCTTTATAGCTCAGAAATATATTACTTTCACTCGGAGATTAAACAAAGAATTTTTTATAGCTCGGGAGTAAATTTACTTTTTATATGTATAGTACTGTTTACTCCTATTAAAAATTATATTTACTTTACTTACACAAATTATAAATATATAAGAATATAAGAATAAAATTTATAAACATATAAGAATGAAGAAACTGAGCTCAAGGAGCCGAGTAACAGAGTGTATATACATATATATATATATATATATACTTTTGGTGCGGCGGATTAGAACCAAAAGGCGAGGTGCACATCTACGTGTTATAGCAGCCCTCCATACAAAATGTCAACTTTCTGAGGCTCCTCGTTGAGATATGTGAAATACCTATATACATACGTACTTACATACGCACAGACGCCACGAAAAAAGCTATTCAGAGTCCATTTTAAATCAGTTTTATAATTATTTGGGGAGAAAAGAGTTTTTTATTCTGTCCTTACATACGATGTAACTCAAAAAGATCATTAAATTGCATTCGATAGCTGTCAAAATAGGTATTTTCGTTGAAATATCGTACCCGAAATTTTTCGCGATTTCAATACTTCCTTTTCACTTTGTACAAGGAAGTAAAATTCGTGACAGTTTTATACCTCCAGTTCTACTGGGCCTATTGACGAAATTTAACTTGCGTTTTCCAGGTCTCGAAGGTGTGACTTAGAATATATATTAGTTCTTGCCCTATCATAGGTATTTTGACAAAAATAGTTATTTTTCTGAAAGAAGATACAGTATTTTTTTTCCTATTTCGATTCTAAGACTCAAATTATGCCAAAGTGCCAAGTTTTGTAAAAATCGCAAGAGACAATTTTAAAAAAATTAGTCTCTTAATTTTAGCTCGTAAATGTTAATTGAATTTGGTATATATTTATTAATATGTCTTTTCTTCTTAAACTTACTTGATTTCTTCTTCCGCACCTCGAAATTTATGTTCTGTCCAAATAGAAATCGCAGATATTTATTTTAAAAATTTGTATTTTTAGTAATTTTTATAAATTTTTCGGGGAAATGTATTTAATTATAACCTATGAAATGTTTACAGTGACCTTAATGTAGATGTACTTCTAGGCATACCTGCAAAACAGCAGAGATTTTTATCCAACTTTGCAAAGATATAGGTGAATTTACATAATCGCGCTTTTCGAAATTTGTCATATTCATTATGAGCTATAATAACGCCAAATGGGCTTCACGCACTTTGTTAAAACTATTTGAAAGAATGAACGATGCTTCTTTATATCTGCTTGTGCACAATGAAAAGGGAAATAGGTTACCATAAATTAAGGATTTTATCAAATAAATTATTCTTGGCACAAACTAAAAAAGTGCAAATTTTTTCATTTCTCGGTACATTGTTTCAAGCCAAATTTATAAAATTTTATATTTGGGCATAATTTGAATCATAGCATTAAAATATAGGAACAAATTATATCACGTCAAAAAATGTCCGATTCTTTGTTAAAATACATATGTTAAAACGGTGCTATATGCACTGCTGGCCATCCAAATTGCAACACCAAGAAAGACAAAGGATATCACAACAAAATTTATTTAGTAGATAACATGTTGACGAAGTATCAAATGATTAAATTTGTAGACTTCTGTGAAGTGTGGTTCCTTCCAGAATCAGTAGCCAGAGTAGCCGCCATTGTTGGAGATCACTGCTGCCGCACGCCTCGGCATTGATTCAAAGAGACTTTGGATGTGTTCTTTGGATACAGCAGACCAAGTAGTTTCCCCACGTTGCCAAAGTTGATTTTGTGTGGCAGCTTGGAATGTAATCTGGGTCAATCGTTCAGCAACCACGGACCACACGTTTCCTTTCGGCCTATAGTTCAATCCGGCGATTGACGAAGAACCTTAAAACAATGTGTGCCACGTGTGGTCGCGCATTACCCTATTGAAATAGGGCTGTGGGCAAGCCCTGAAGGTAAAGAAGGACAACTGGCTCCAATACCTCGAAGATGTAGCCCTGGCTGTTTAAAGTACCGGCAATGCATACTAGAGCAGTGCGAGAGTGATATCCAATGCCGCCTCATACCAGGACTAGTGTCGTGGTGCATAACGCAGCTGTTCAGCATCCTTTCTCCACGCTGTCTCCAGACTCGAATCCGACCATCGTGGTGTTGCAGACAGAAGCGTAAGTAAAGACAATTTCATTCCATTCTGCCGTCCACATCCTTCTTTCATCGCACCATTGGCGACGGAGACGTTTGCGGTTCATCGTCAAGGGTAGACGAAGCAACGGACGTCTTGCGGGCAGACAACTCTGCTGTAAACGGCGTCGAATGGTACGCGCAGACACTGGACGATGCGTTATAGACTGAATATGCTGTGCTATGGTTCGTGATGTGACTGAGCGATCCGTCACTGCCATGCGCACAATGTCCCTGTCATCACGTGAAGTGGTGCACTAAGGTGGATGCGATCGAACACGTCAGTCCGTCGTACTCTTCTGCATCCAACGGTCACATATCCGCATTACAATTGTTTGGTTTAGTCCAACACGACTACCGATTTCCCTGAAAGATAATCCACACTCTCGGTAGGCACCTATCCTTCCTCTGTCGAACACGGATACTTGATCATACGATTATCGCTGTTTACTAAGAAGCATAACCACAAGAAAAACACAATTACCGAACTTGAAATCGTCGAAAACTCCAAGCCTTAAATAGCGCTTTGAAGTGGCGCCACAAGCGCGCGTGATGTGCGTCTGCGCTGAAATTCTAATCATTTGCATATCTCACCTCCGCTAATGCATGTTGTAAATTTCATGTTATTTGCATGTGTCCTTCAGGGTGTTGCATTTACGGTGGCCAGCAGTGTATAATTCTATTATATATCTTATCTCTCGCGTATTCGGGACATTATAAACACAAGTTAAATTTCGTCATTATGCCCAACGGAAACGGGAGGTATAAATGTGTTCCTTTTTTGTGTGCGTTGTATATACATAATTTGCTTCGAATTTCCTGCTTGACGGTAAATCAGTAGGATAATCTATAAAAAGTATTCTTAAGTTAATAATATTCATTTTAGTTAAGAGGACAGGAGCTTTTCATGTATCATACTGAGATATATTTAAATAAGTAGCTCAGAAGTACTATTTCAGTAAATTATCATAAAAGTTATGGAACCTGCTTCGTTCTTTACTACAAATAATTGAAATCTTTCTCATAAGAAGATTCATCAAGAAGATTTTATACCAAAAAATTAGAAACTGACTTTAAAAAAAATCCGTCTTTCATTGAATAATCCAGATTAGTATACAGACAGCAAACTATAAATACATGATTAATAAAATTTCTAGAATGAAACTTAATGGGATGAAAGGCTAGTTTATATTCAAATACCAGGTCTTCAAACTCCTAACATACCATAAAAATCAAGTATAATTGCTGGAAAAGACTTCATAATACAAATAAAGTTGCAGATCATAAAGGTGAAACTTTAAAGTCGTTTTACGTATACATCAAATGATTTATACGATTAGTGAAGAGAAAACGACGCGGAAATGCATTTAAAAATTTATGGCAGATGCTATAAACCTTATTACATAAAATTAGCAATATTTTATGCAGTTGTTTAAGGGTTAGCATTAAAATATAAACCCTTTATAACTCAGAATTACCGTAGAAACTTAAGGAACATACAGTATTTTTCATAGCAACGTGACAGAAATAATTTTAAAAATTCACTGTCTTGTCCATGTACAAATAATATTGTACGTCTAGTAATCAGAATAATAGTTATAAGGTATTTTCTCCCTCCTTTCTGCATGCCTTCGTGGTGTAATGGTAGCACACTCGGCGTGTATTCGAGAGCTCCAAGTTCGAGCCCCCGGGAAGGGTATGTCATAATTTTCACGTTTTCTGCCTCTAAATAACATAATCTCTCTACAGAGTTTTTAAATGGTAGGTTTTCATTATCTAATAACTTTAAAGTACATTAATGTTTTCTGCTTGAATTATAGAATACATTTGTGTATGATTTTCGCACAGAAAATAGCTGTCATTTACACTACACATTGATAAAAGCAAGGTGATTATAGAACAAGGTTTCCGTTTGTGTGACGTCACTGACTTATAGTCCGCTCAAAAGTCCGCCCTCTCTTATAGTCCGCCCTCTCTACTCAGTTTGTGGCTTCGTTTCTCTCACTTCTATAAGTAAATGACGTCAGTTTGGGGAAGAACCTACCCTTGTTTCTCTGTTTGGGGGCTGGCCTGTCCCCTCATAGCCATACTGCAGGTTTTGCCGGCTAGGTGGGCTGAGGGCTAGTGCTTAGAACTAACGAACTACTAACATTGCTTGTCTACTGACTTTGGGTAAAAACACGCTAATTTCACGTGGCTGTTCTTTTCAACTATCGTTAACAGATCTTGGATCAAATTACCAATGTTTCTCATTATTATCGACTGAATTAAACCGGAAACGAACCAGTAGTCTTCGCAATTTTAGCACCTCGGCCTTTGGTGTATTTTATGAAGGAAAGGGAAGTTTATACGGGACGTTTCCTTTGCTAAGAGAAACTATTTTAAATAATTTAGTTTTCATGTTGATTAACGATTGAAATAACGGTACAATGCTATACCGAATACCGGTATATATTGTTATTTTGCGGTTTCTTGAAACCAGTATTTCCTAAGGTAAATTACCAGTATTTTCAATATTAGCAATAAATAACAGTTTTTTAAATTAAAGGCTTTAATTGAACTTATAGAGCATCTACTGTTATTTGACATACATATTGATAAGAATTTTGTATCTAGATAGATAATGTTAGTGAAATTATATGCGATTTTTTTTCTTTGTATATTGTAATATGAAAATTTAAAGGACCTCTGCTTGAAGAAAACTAAGAATATGGGGGCAAATATATTTATCATTGAGTAAATGGCTATCTCGCTGAACAGACGAGAACTGGCAGCAGTTTTGGCGACTAATGTTTGTCGCAAAATTTGGCGAGAAATCGCCAAAAGTAGCCAAACTTGGAGACCGACTGTTATTTGAAATACATATTGTTTTTTCGTCGATGTGGCAGTATCAGCAACAATCACGTGCTGTCTCACATCTATCCCGATCTCCTCTCTTTGCGTAATACCAGTGTTAAGTACCAAGCGCATCTGAAACGTAACCCCTATCACGTGACTCGACTTACCAACCAGCTTTCACCAGACTGTTAAGATCTCGACTTCTTTCCCAGCATCTCACAATAGTGTCGTAGCTATTGTTACACAATAATCTTCACTCTTATCCTTCCTCTTGAATAATCTTATACTGACATTAGAAAAGTGAATTTTCATTCATTAGGAATAGGTTAGTACCATTCAGCAGTCGTTTACTCAGAACTGCTCAGTTCAACAATGAACGTAGTAAAACTGTGCGTAGCATTTTAAATATTTTCCCAAAATAAGTAAACGCTTTGTAATGCACTTAATTGTTCAAAATAGTTATATTTGTGACGTATATGTTTTGAATTTCATTTATCCGTAATGAATAATAATAATTTTTAAGAACATATGAAATCTCTTCAACTTGGATTTATTGTTTATAAATAATTAGTGAAAGTACCTGATGCCAGTTAAGTTAAATTGAAAGTAATGCATCTAAGAACAGAGAGACGATACCGCTGTATCCTTCTCTAATAACGATGCAAAAAATACGATTCACAGGTATACATTTTTCCGTCTCATGCGATATGGAAGCCACATAAAAAATTTCGATACAAAATAAGTTAATTCTCATTATATAAGAAACAATGGCACGCAGTTTTTAATGATTTACGTGTCTTTAATCAAGTGGTCGTAAAAGCTGAAATTCCCTCCAATATTTCACCTACATTCAATTTTAGTCGATTAAATGTGGCAAACAATTTATCATAATTGATCAGAAATCAATAACGCGAACGAACAAACAAACACACAAACAGACATTCTTCTTTATATTTATAGAATTTATAAAATTTACAAATTTTTGATTAACAAATTCTATGATTTGAAAGCGAGTAGTAGCAATACTTTTCTAAATAAAACATTTTTAACCCCCACGCGAGAGACTGTTGCCACTTGGAAAACGGAGCGCGACAATTAGCGCTTTCAGAGTTTTTAATTAATATTTCAGCTCATTAAAGTAGGAAGATGGGAATAGCCGAAATGGCTTCCCACGAATTTTGGGAATCGGAAATAATGTATTTAATGTTTGGCAATGGTATTTTAATTTCTTTGTAAAACTTACAAATTTTTTATTAACAAAATCTAGGATTTGAAAGTGAGCAGTGGTAACAACTTTAGAAATAAAGCAGATTTTCATCTCACGGGCATGGGCAGCTACGTCTCGTACAAATAGACAGAGTCTCCAAAGACTGCAAAATAAATTTCTCAGGATTATTACAAACGCACCTTGGTTTGTGCGTAATTCTTCTATTCATAGCAGCTTAAAAATAAAGCCGCTAGATAGTGAGATTCTTGTTGCCTCACAGAATTTCTTCATGAACTGTGGTCGACATAGCAATGATTATTAAGAACATGGGAGATTACGACTATACCATTATTCAGCGGTGTAAAAGACCCAGAACTATCCACCATAATTCGCAATGGTAACTGTAAATAGTGTATATTTGTATATATATAGACACAAGATGTTACTGCGCCAAGCCGTCAGTCAGAGACGGAACGGAAAGGAGGACGGACGCATGGGATGCCTCTCTGCTCCAGTTCAACCATCCACATTGCTTATCTTAAGATATGCCACTACATCGGTATATTGCTATTTTCAACGCTATTTTGCAATTCAACAAAGATATGCCTCACTCTTTCAGTGATGCCTGCTTTAGTATCGCCACAACGGGACTTACAGCACATACGTGCAGAAGTATTTCCTGAATTATCATGGATGAAACTTTTAGGAACCAGTAAGGATAATAATAGATGGGTAAAGACCTCCGGGTCGTACACCCATTATACGAGTGACGACCTAAGACCTAAGATCTAAGATTTTCCTCTCCAGCTTGCGAAACTGTTGCCACTCTGAAGAATGAAGGCGAAAAGTATCGTTTTTCCGAGGCTTTAATTAATATCTCTGATTTTAGCTACTTTTTTTGGAAAAAAGTGGGCGTCGACCCTTTTCATCACCCAGAAAAGAATTGTAGAAAGTTTGGTGACGATAGCTATAGTAGTGACTGAGTTATTAGAGAACAACTAAACACACAGATTTTCTTCTTTATATATACAGATTACGCCACTTACAAACAATAATACTAAGGTAATACAAAAGATACATTTATCAAAAGCGTCAGGTGACAGACCGAGTTGTTAGTAGATGAAAGACTTCGAGGCAAATACATAAAGATAGCGTATAATTCATTTCTGACACCACCAATCAGAGTGGATGCAGAAAGAGCATTTTCAACTGTAGGTAATCTGTTTAACATAAAGAATTCTGCAGTGCGTTTTGCTTTCTACGCTATGTCGTGAAGAAAGACAATGCACATTATGTGTTTCGCTGTTTTATGATTGAAATCATCATTTAACACTTTGTTTACAGTTGACACTACGCATTTAAAGGATTTTGCAAGTTTTGTCCTCTAATTTGGAGGTTTTTCTTTTAAAATATTCTCACTGCAACATTCGAAACGTTCCTTTTTTACCTTCCGTAAAACAGATTTTGGCAATTTCCTTTTTTTTCTTCTTGGCAATATTACCTGTCATATCTACTTCTGAAAGATCAGAGCGTTTTTTAATCACCAAATAAGAATAATTTTCTTTGGAAAGAGCGCAAGCATAGCCTTCCATTTACTGCATCTTTAAAAGTGCCATTTTGCATGAAAACAAAACTGTCAAATAGCAGTCAATTATTTAAACCTTCAAAAGTATAGCTGCAGTTAAAAAAAAGAATTTCCCAAGCAAGCGATTTTTTACAGCAAAGTAAAATCGTCTAAAAATGTGCGAGCAGCCTCTGTATAAGAAAATGGAAACATCTTAAATAACACAATTTTAAATTAATCCCAAAAAACTAAAAACTATTTTCAATAGTTAAACATATATTAACATGTTATTAAAAATATTTAGAATTGTAATATACAGTACGTATATCCGTATTGCGTTATATGTTTAAACTTTGATATTTTTAAAATTAAATTAAACTTTAAGCCTGAAATGTATTATACACCAGTTTAAAAATCGAAACCTTCATTAAAAATGCATTTTGAAAACTGTTCGCAGTTTCTTCTACTTCATTCAATTACAAGTCACGAATCTCGACCACATGAAAAGCACGCATACCTAGCGAATACTCTCCCTTTGTAACAACCAGTATTATTTTAAAGCGGCATTTTGCAGTCTTTTCCCGAGAGAAAAATTTAAATGATTTTAACGGGTAGCCTCCTGCTTATTGTTACACCTCGATTTCTTACCCGCAATGGAATAAAGAGGTTTACTTCGGAGAACTTCACTCAAAGTAATCTTGTTGTTATAAGACGAATTTTGGTTCTAGCTTCTACAACAGGTGGTCTCATTAAGTCTAGTGGAACTTAAACTTTTAAATTGGTGATAATTCTACTACCATTGCATGCAGATTAACTAAAGATATAAAAATATCTTAACCGTAACATCAGAACAACATAATTCAGTCACCTGTAAAGCAAAATATGCACAATTTACCAACATATAAAAATGAAAATATTGAGCTTACGGAACCGGCTAAGAGAGTGGCTATAATAAATATATATAATAAAATTCCATAGTCAAAAATACACTTAAAACCCTAACTTAAATTTGCTTTTTCGCCAGTCACAATTCTAAATGCCTGTTCTTTTGATTTTAATGGCGACGATCACTTATTTGAAAGTACGTGGAATTAAATGCACAACCCCGTAGCCAAGTTGATTTTCCCGCTTTTTTTTACACGTACACTTATTGAATGTTCTGGAAATATTTAAAGCGAACTGCATTGGCTGACGTCATTTCTTGGAAGCTCCGCCTTTCCGGAGATTATAAAAGGACTCGCAAAGGAATATCGAAGGGTCTTTTCATTAATGTAAGGATGGAGTGAACTTTAATACAAAAAGTTATTAAATGTTCTTTCTTATTTACTCCGGGATCTGATTTTTGTAACTGCTGTTTTTCATGGAAATGAATAAATGGATACTGTTTTTTCTTTAAACTTATCGTCTGATACTTTGAGCTACGACTACATTTGGTACATCAAATATATATATATACATATTGTTTCAAAAGAATATAGTTAAGTTAAATTAAATTTAAATAATTCTCTTGCGCCATTGCTGCAAGGAATGAAATTTGACCAGCGCTCTCTTTTAATTTAAAGAATAGAACTGTGACTTTACCAGCGCCCTCTTTTATAATTATAGAAACACGCTACTTTACATCACTTAGTTTGACATGCTGCTCCTTGTCCACACTCCAAATAGAAATAAATGGTAAATTAATTAAATTAATTTAAGACTTACTTTTTACTTGCCTTTTTTATATTATTTTAGTATTATTTAATATAGTTTCTAGTTTATTATTTTTGTATGTTAATAGTATCTGTTTCTTTTTTGTTTATATGCATATTCGTGTCGGGGAAGTTTTTTGTAGGCAAGAGTTTCTAAATTACATTTGTTTTCTAAAAAATATATTGGTTTTATAAAAAATATTGTTTTATTTTAACTTTAATTTGTTCTTTTCTAAAACTTCCACTCGTTTGAATTACGTTTGGTAAATCACATCATTTGGTTTTACTTTTGGTTTTAAATTTTACCCTTGCCTACATGAATGACGAAACACGAATTGAATAATTGAAGGTTTGAGGGCAACTTCCCCTTGATAAGTCTGTCTTCTGCCCAACTCAACAATTATTCACTTATGCATTTTTATAATTTTTAGGATTTTAAAAATTTATTAAAATTTTATATTTGTTAATAGATTTTGATACTTGCACTTGATTTATTTATATTCTCAGAATTCAAATGATTTGTAGATTAGTTCACAGCAATATAAATTATTTATTTATAATTTCTTTTAAACTTATTTTTTAATTAATTTTTTACTTTAATTTTCTTTTTACGAATATATATATATACTTATGGTGTGGCCTATTGCAACCAGAAAGTAATGTTACAAACTACATCTTATAGCAGTCGCATATACAAAGTTTCAACATTTTTTATGCTACTCTTTTTTGCGTTATGCGAAATGCATACATACGTACCTATGAACGTACGTACGTACGTACAGATGTTATGGAAAAAAATCTCTTCTGGGTCTATTCTAAAATCCTCTGTAGGCAACCGAGTCCTTCATTCTGCCCGTACATAGAGACGTAATGCGAAAACATACTTCAAATGGGTTCGAGAGCAATCAAAATGGATGTTTTCGTTGAAATATGATGCCCGAAAGTTTTTGCGATTACAATACTTCCCTTACTTCGTATGAGGAGGTAAAAAGCATGCTTTAACACAATAATGAATACATCTTTGCTAGAGTATTAACACCACAGCACACAATGCAAAAAACTGGAATGCTTGTTTGCATTCGCTCTAAAGTGCAAAACTCTTCATAGCGCATTCTATAACTTCCACTAGGAAATTTCAAAACAAAGGAACTATAGTATAGTCCGTAAGAGAACAGAAAAACTTCTTCTATGACTGTCCGGGTTAAAATGCCTATATTTGTATATCATTCCATGCAATATTTAGTTGATATTTAGGAGCACTAGTGTTTCCAAAAACAAGATATCTCCTCGGAAAAGGTATCTGATGCGAGGTTCCGATAAGGCCGCACTATCTCTGCTTGACGCTGAGTCTGCTGCAGAGAGAACCATCTCCTTTTTCCGAGATTAGATAAGGTCGATAGTAAAAAGGAAAAAGAACTGGTATAACGTCCGTTTCCGCTTTTCCTAAAAGGACAGAAAGTGGATTTAATGCGGTTCTCTTTCGCGCTCTGTGGAAAAACAGTTTTAGGAGAAAAGTGGATATCTTAATGTAGCCTGGAAAGAGAAAATAAAAGTTCCGCACAGATTTTCTTTCCTGTAACACAACTGCAAGATATGTGCATACTGAGGATTTGTGAGCTTTTTTCCAAAGGTTATTCGGCGAACCGAGATCTAGTTTCAGGGGATTTTAAAGTTGATAAATGATGGTCATTATCAAGCTATATGCTTGGAACTTTTTTATTATTTTGGAGATTGGATATATCAGTTTCACTGATCTTTTGCATTTCTTGCTCCAAGACTATCCAAATCGCAAATTTAAAAGTTTTGAAAACTTAACCACGATCAGTTTTGTATATTATTTTATCGTAAGGAGTTGGACCTTTTTTATTTCCTTACAAACAAATTGTACTGTAGGTACTCTGCACAAAAAGAAACAAAATTAAAATCAGAAAGGTTTCAGATTTTAAATTACGTGCAAAGTGGCGTTTTTTAACGTTTTGTGTGTTACCTTTATTTATTAAATATCATGTTCTTCGCACTTGAACCATAAAATTCACTTCAACAGCGATATCGCTAAATAATTTTAAAATGAGTATATCCTTAGAATTTCCGATACACATTTCCACGCGCTTTAGATAAAAAAGTTTTTACCCCCTAAAATGTTGCCATTGCTCGCTTTTAAATCCTTTGAGTTTGTTGATAAAAAATTCGTTAAAGGTTTACAAAATATGAAACAGATAATAAAACAAATTCCAAATTCCGAATTTGGGCTTCCAGATGCGTTTATTCGGGTGGAAACGTACGTTATTCAAAAATGGATGGCTCTAGGTACCTTTGTTTTATAACATTTGGAGAAATATACAAATATTTATACAAATTCTTCATTATTTAATTTCTTTAAATATAATACAGCACTGCAAGATTTGGTGGCAGCAGTTTGAAAGGTGATGCAGACTTTTAATGTTTCCAACGCAAAATCGCAAAACGAAAACAATAGTCCTTCAGGGACAAAACGCCTTTGGAATAAAAAGAAGGACAGTTCTATATCTCCCGTTCTACTCGGGCTCTTGACGAAATTCAAATAATTTTAACAAAGTGCCTGAACCATATTTGATGCTCTATCGCTTTTACAAACATGTCAAATTTCAAAACTCGCCAATACATAATTCACGTATATCTTCGGAAATTATGAATAAAAAACACTAATTTTTTGTGGTATGTTCAGAAATGCAACTGCTTTAAGATTATGGTAAAAAATGTATACCTTATAATACAAAATGTTTTTCGAAAAATTTATAAAAATTATTTTAAAATAAAAATTTTTTAAATAAATCACAAAAAATGGGATTAAACATTTTATTTGGATTAAAGCTAAATTTCGAATTCTGGAAGAAGGAATCAAGTAAGTTTAATAAAAAAGCAAAGATTAATAAATATACATCAAATTCAATTAACATTGAGGAGCTAAAATTTTGCGAGCTCATTTTTTAAAAACTACTTGTGCGATTTTTACAAAACTTGTCTTGACATAAATTGAGTCGTAGATCGAAATGTGCGAAAAAATTGGCATGTCATTTTAGAAAAAGTCATATTCTGTGTCAAAATACCTATGTTAGAACAATGCTATACATAAATGTAATACATATCCTAAGTCGCGCTTTCGAGACATGTGCGCAGTATAGACGAGACTTAGTAGTAAGACTTACTCAGACTTACGCAGACTCTTTGACACTTATTGAAATTGCTGCTAATAATTCCCTGAATTTTTCGTTAAAGTCCTTTCATGAATGCAATACAGAAACAATTAGCCGTTCCATCACCGCTAATCACTATAACCGTTAACATCAATATCTTTCAAAACTTTTGATAACCTGTTAGTGTCTCATTTGTTTCGGTAACGTAAACCAAGTCCAGACTCCTAACCATAAGACTGCCAGAGATTTATTGCTAAGTCTTGGAAGTATGACAGAGACGTACTAAGGATGTAAAAGACTTTTTTATGAAGAACTCAAATACGTTGAACAAAAGGCACTCCCGATGCTTAAAAACAGCCAGCATTTCATTTATGGGGGGAACTCAAAATCAGAAGTTTTGAGTTAAAACTAAATCTAAGTCTTATTTAGCCAAAGGCTACATACAGATATTTAAAGGCGCAAGTTGGCTTTTAACCTATACCGGCGTGACAGCCCTAAATAAGGTAACGTCGCACACAGGAACAACTATCGTAGAATACAACTAGTACCGTGACATCAGCAGGCAAAAAACGCTCTGACTAAAACAATTTCAAGCCTTCATTTAAGTACATGCTAGCTAAAATATGCATTCTGAGAGGAAAATAGAGAGAGAGATGTGACAGTAAGGATTTGTAGCATAAAAAAACTGGTTATTTTTTTAAATACCTTACAACTATATTAAAAGTTCTGTTTTGAACGGATCAGTTGTTTCCAAAAAATTATTCAAAACTATCCATTGATATTTCAAAATAATTTAGTTCGCTTAAATGTTAACGAGGTAAAATAAAGTGACTGAAGTTGTAGAGTTATTAGGTATTTTTGAAGCAAGAGAGGTTGAAAAATGAGCAACGCCTTGGCCGGGAATCGAACCACGGACCTCTTGGTTACGCATGCTGACCAATACACCCCGAAGGCATGCCAAGAAGGAGGGAGAAATAACTTAATACTCCCCCTTTTAAAGGGCGACTGGGGTTTGGGGGACCCAATCGCAAAATCCTGGTGGTGGATAATCATCATCCACCACCATTTCTAGTAAGGAAACCACTGTAGAGTCATTAGGTTATTTCGAAGCAGAAATAATGAAAAACGAGTAACGCCTTCGCCGAGATTCGAACCCCAGACCTCTCGGTTACGCGTCGAGCATGCTGACCACTACATCAGGAAGGCATGCGAAGAAGGCAGGAGAAATACCTTACAAAGTTTCTGAAAACGAAACGTTGTCCTGAATCAAAATTACTAAGTACAAAATACGTGAGGAAAATGCTTCTGCGTAGGTAAGTATTCCGTGAAATCCTATTTGATTTCTGGAATTTCTCAAGTACTAAATGATGATCATTTTTTTGTTATATGTCTGAAAACATTTTAGTTGGTTTGGGATGATTTCGTTATACTAAATTAAATCTCTGATTTTTCATCTAAGCCTGTTGTTATTTGAGATTTAGGGAACTTGTGCATTATTATGTGAAAGCTATAAATCTAAAAGATTGAAATATTCAGGATATTTCACTTTTAGGAGTAGAGTATAATGTGGTTCAAAAGCAATTACGTGTAACCTTGAGAAAGAACAAACAAAATATCATTTGAAACAGATATTCCATATACATAATATTCCTGATAGAAAATAATTTTGTAATTAAAGAACGTGAATGAAAGTAATATTGGAACAGGAAAGCGAAAAAACAAATATATTTAGAGTGCTTCTAGTCAAAACATGAAGTACAACTGGAAGAAAATTGTGAAGGAATTACTTAGAAGCAAAGAAAACTGTCCTATACCCAAACCAATTATAGACAGAATCAATGTTTAAATACGAGAAAATTATTCGTCATTGTTAAAACTGACGAGAATTTTCTAAGAAGCAAATTGAACTTAAAGAACTTCTCATGCAAAATAACAGGACATGGTGTATTTCAACTTCACTAGATTTTGATAGTTTTCTGGAAGTAATTTTTAAACTTTTAAAACTGCAAATTACTTTTTTCTCTTTTTTAGTAACCTGGTGCGTTTTATGTCCTCCTGTTACATGCTATAAATTCAATCATATAAAAACTTATTTATCTGATTGCAGCTTGTCATACCATTTTGAGTCTTTCATTACAGACGCTCATATGTGATAAATTTGATTTATTTGATCCCGACAAAGCACTCGAGAGCTATCTGCCTAAGGAAAGGCATGCCTTCGTAGAGGACGTTTTAAGGGAAATTGCCTCGCATACACATCATACATGGCTGAAATCACGAAAACGTCCATTCAACTAGCCCGTTCATGGATATTCGAACTCGGACTGAATTACCAGTGTTCAGAGATTTCACCACTTTGATGGACTCCGTATATGATAACTGCTGTAATTTTTTTAATTATTGCTATAGAACATACAGCTTTCAAGGGTATGGTGTTTATCCAATAGATTATCATTGCTCTGTTCGGAGTACAAATGTAATCTTTAAGGCATTTCTTAATGTCATATAAGAATGAGAGTAATGTTTACCACTGGGGTTCCTAATGCAAGCGTGAAAAACCAATGGAAAATTTGCAGAAAATTATTGGAATTTTAGGTATTATTCCGTTAGAGTGGATTGTTGAAATTATGAAATAATAATAGAGTTGAAAAGAAATAAAAAACTTGTCTCCGTAAAAGGTATTTTTTTTTAATTTCTTCAATTCTTAGAAAAAGTAAATTCTTCTTTTTAATTTTTCAATCTACAATATTCCATACATAAATGAAAAATAACAAACGAAAGCGAAATTCAATCTAAATTACATATAATGTGGCATAGAATTACAAATAATGTCATTCAATATGGCAGAAAAAATTTCAGTTTTTGAATATAACCGACGCCACATAAATTCTATGAAATATGACTCTAAACGGTGGTGGAGAGTGCCTCGCTGACGTTAATTTCTTCATTTAGCACTGCCCCGCAGTGGCTCCACAGTTTGGGTATGGCAACCAAATTCGTGGCCTACAAAAATATAAGTGTAATTCACAGAGAAATGTTCATACCCAGAATTTCTTAATTCATCTTTCTTATATTCTTCCCAGCGGTCTGAAAATATAATGCTGTCATCCGAGATATTTTCCTGAATGGCACTGATCAGTGTTAAAGCACAACGATCGAAAGGACGACTAGAAAACATTCCTTGTTTTCACGGCACAAACACCGGACTACTGTTTGTTCCGGAAGAACATAACCAATGTTGTTCTTTTTTTTCTTTTTCTGTATAAAGACTTTCATCGGTTTCTATGATTTTGTTGGCTCTTATTTCTTTCAAGCGACATGAAACTATTTGCACATACCTCCCTCAAGTAGTTATACTAATGTATTGTCCTATTACGGCTGATTTCTATCTAAAGTTGGCAAAATTCAATCCACGTCAGTTCTTGTCAGCGGTCTGAGAAACGCTGACAAGAACTGACGTGACAAGAACGGTCTGAAAAACGCTGACAAGAACTGATAAATAAAACGAACTGCACTGAGGAAAGAAAAACGCGAGCCTTCAAATATGTTTTGATTCTCAATAATTGTTTTTCACAGCAAGAGCATTAACTTCGTCGGACGATTTTGAGAACAAAGTCTCTTGCTCTGAATTATTCCTTTATCCTGAAAGAATAGTATGGCAGTCCCTTATGACCTGCTCATTAGGTAATTGGTGAATTGTGTTAGCCATAGTATTAAAAATGTAGCAATATGTGGCAAAAAAAAACCCCACGAGTGACGATATTTCAAACGAAAACTAGAAATCTCGACCCCCGCCCCCGATGTTTCAAACGTTAAATTCTGGAGACACCATATTTGACGTGTTGTTGTAGTATGGTTTTCTTCTCATTTTTATTTCCTTATATGGATTCAGAAGAGAAATTTTCATGGTGTCTGTACTTACGAACGTACGTACCTACGTATACATATCTCGCACAACTCGAAAACGAGTAGTCTCAGAACGTTGAAGTTTTGAATATATAACTGCTATAACATGTAGATGTGCACCGCCTTTTCTGGTTGCAATCGGTAGCATCAGAAGTATGTAAATATAT
>KK112842.1:90401-103064 GCA_000611955.2 Stegodyphus mimosarum
ACTCGACTCCGTAAGCATTTTTGCTTTAAATATGATTGAAATATTTTGTTCTTATCTTCCGCTTAAGGTTTTTATCACTTTAGTCAATCTGCATGCAATAGTAGTAGAATTATCAATAATTTTAAAGCTGTTTAAATGCGACTAAGCCTAATTTTTGTTTACCATAGCAGCCCTTTCTGTATATGTCTTACTTAGCATAATAGTGAATTCAGTTTCTGCACCTTCAGTGTCTTTTTGCCGAGTGGGATCAAAATTAAACTTTCATTTTTGTGCACCGAAATATCTGCCTTGTTGCCTGGTGGCCGAATGGGTTGTTTTTTGTGTAGAAACTCTAGTTTTATTTGTAAAACTGTATTGTTGATTGTTTTCACTGTATTTACTGTTTTATTTTTTCATATATTTTTAAATTTTTAATTAAGATATTTTGATGTGTTATGTATTTTTGCTTTGTCGCGAACTGATAACTCAGAAATATATATCTCTAATGAAATTCGAGTAAATAAATTTAAATGAAATGCAGCAAAAAGTGCGTATAATTTAATATTCTATACAGGTAAGTCATGTGGTGTACACTTCAGATTTTTTTTTTAATTCAATTGTGTTAGAGATCTGAGTTAATACTTCATCTCTTTAAAGTTTAAAATACTTAATCTTTGCATTTATTCTTTTGGTCATTTTATTACTATCTTAACCTTGCTTTCTTTTACGAAATAAATATCAAATTGAATTTCAAAAGATTACGATTAAAATGCAAAAAACCTATTGTTTGTTCCAGCAAATTTATGAGGTTAATTTCATACAATACATGGCTTTTTAGATTATACTTATAATTACAGTACGCTAAATTAAACATGAGTCCTTCTGTAAATGAATTCAGTCATAAATCTTTTGTAATCAATTCAGCTAATTCGAATGATGACTTATAACACAAATTGCAGAAGCACTCTTTAGGTACTTTAATGTTTGGAGAACTAATCATCTCCTATTAGGAGCCCCATTCATTGATAATTCCATAATTCACTCCATTGGCTAGTGAGTCATAGCCAGACAGTCATGGAACCTTTCACTGCAGCATCAGGAGTGGTCAGCCGGATATCCTTTCCCGGATGAACCTCTCCAGCTTAATGACCGGAAACAGACGATCGCATCTCGTCGTTTGTATGTCGAGCACGATGTCCGCTAATAGCGCCGTCTGAGTGATGCTCGTATTCGGTGGGCTCTTAACTGTGAACCGCATCTGGATTGACGTGAGGGTTTGGAATTCGGCTTAAATGGGATGGGCATGTGCCATGTGTGTGGAAGACGTGGAGGAGGTTAAGTTGATCGTCTGCGGTAAAGCGAAACCAAGATTTCTGTGTGGAATGTGATCTTAACATAATCATCACATTAAAATAATTCGCGTCATCTTTAATTTATTACCGGAGTTTAAGCACAAGGAAGGGAATCTTAAAACGCAGTTTGGTTTAAAATTCCATTTAGTGTACACTAATCTAACAGAACTTCAATGAGAATTAATAATGAGTTCTCTAACTACTTGAAACCCATTATGTGAGTAATTATCCGAGTCCTGTTTCATGTCACGGAGAAGAGGATAATTGAACATTGTTGCCTCACTTCTGAGTGACCTGCCAGTGTAATTTCAATGTTACAAACATCTATATTACAGGTGACTATTTATAGATAAACTTTCGTCGTATTTGTATGTTTCTAATAAGTATTCAGAAAAGTCTTTACATTGCATGATTTTGCTTAAACACACTCAAAATTTAAAAAAATATATTAATTATCATAATGTTATTCTTCGTGTCTAACAAAAATTTGTTTTTTAATCGTTATTACGAACAAAAATGAAGTATTTGAATACTTCAATAGTAATCTAGGATTTTTTTATCATATTCATATGCAATGCACGAAGCTGTGCATCTTTTGAAATACTGAGTTTTACTTTTGCATATTATTAAAATTATTTTTATCATTAAAAATTTCGTTTTCGTTTTTCAGCAAGGTTTGGCCTCCAATAAAGTAGTTCCTTTAACGATGCAGAGATTTCTCCATTACGTTGAAGACATGGAAATAACCGCCCAACGGGGATACTGGTTAGTGGCTCTGATTGCTGTACCGAAGAGCCCGGGTTCGAATCCCGGGAAGGCATGGGTGTTTGTAAATGTATAATGTCTGGGCGACATAGTGGAACTTTAAATGTGCGGCCAGCATAAAGTCCTCTCGAGAGGTTGGCGGTAAGAGAATAGGAGTTGGAGACTCCCACACCCGTCCCTTCTTCGTGGTGCATTGAATAATGTGTCTTGATGCAGGATAACATAAAATCTTGTGTGTGATATTATATATTTTTTAACAACAGCAACATGATAAAAAGATAGCGTTTTACTTGTTGAACGTTGACTAAATAAGGAAGCTCCTAATATAATTGAGGAGTTTTAACCAACATGGTCCAAGAAATTTGACACCTTTAAATGATGTCTGTATCACATTACCATCAAAATATAAGAAGTCTTATCTACAGTAGCAAAAGCCTTCAGAGTTGTTTACAGCTATTAGCATTTGTAAGTTATGCATCAAAAGCACTTTATGATGTTGTGTTTTATAACAGATAGTCTTTTCCTCCTAATATAATTTAGCAGTATAAATCGTTTAGCATTTACCTGAAATTAATGTATTCGAAGCCAAGATGAATGAACTTAGATAGTTTTTAAATCAAGCAAGATATTGCTGCGGTGGTACGGGTGCGTAATAGATTGAATGCACGAATCCGATAACAGGTTAATAAAATTTATTCTTACCAAAACAGATGTATGTATATAGAACAGAATGCTGACATTTTCATCAGAGATATTCGTACAATTGTTCACAATATCAGGCGGTAATAATCAGTGGAAAGCAAATACGTTAAATAAAATGTAATTCCTAGCGTATTTAACCCGGCGGAAGGCGCATCAAGAAACGTTACTAGAGAGGGCGCATGGGATATCACATACACCAATGTTTACAATACGGTAAAAATAGTTTTATTTGTTTTTAAAGCTGTTTTTCTTTTATAATACGCGAATAAGACTTGGATTACAAAACATTAATTTCCAAAATAAGCTAATACAGAGTTAAAATTAAGATAAACGAAAATAATAACAAAATAAATATCATACCTCTAAGTTTTATTACATCTCTAATACACAAAGCAACTTATTTTATTTGTTTACACTTTGAAAAAAATTCATTCACGTGTGAAGAAGCACAGAAGGTTTTCACATTTTAAATATATCCTTGGCATTTCTCACGACTTTTATACTTAGTTGCTTCGAATTTCGTATATTCGTTTGAATTCTTCCTCGAAACTTCTGCTCTTCTTTTGCATGCAGTACGTAATTTTCTCGGAAAAGTATCAATCTCTGATCGTTGTTTAATATATTGTTTTTATTAATTGTAATGCTAAGTCCCTCAAAAACAAACATCTGCTTCTGTATCTGGTTGGTAGATTAGCAGTTGAAAGTAATGTAATTCGAGCATTTATTGCAGCAACATTCAGTGCAGAAAGGGAAATAGTCATTGGCCACTTTCTTGTTATTCTGGCAATTGAATAACTTGCTGCCATTTCATCCACAATATCCACTGCTTCCTTAGTCGTTTTATAAAAACATATAACTCTAGACGTTTTCTTTTCTCCAGTAGTGTCATCTATAGCATCGTCGTTATGTAATGTTAAAAGCATAAAAACAGTTCTTCCTTTTTTTAGGAACATAGAAAATTATTGCTTTATCGTTTTCGAAACCAAACAGCGTAAAAAATATTCCTATTTTCATCTTCACTTTCCGAAATGTAATCTTCATCACTTCCAAATATTTCTAACCAGTTTCTAACCAGTCTCACAGCCTCTGAATTTCCAATTCATACGGATGCATTCTTTTTGCCATAACGCCCTTAGAAATATTTTAAAATTTAATTTTATATACTTTAAATTACTATTATTGGGTTATAATAAAATTGTTTAATAAACTTGTCATATATTTGGCGCATTCAGTATAACAACATGTCAGCACACATCAATAACATGTCATCACTTATCATTTTCTAAATATGTATATCATGTGTTACAAATCATCGTACGTAGTTTCTCCAGCATGCAATTTATAAAATTTTTAAACACAGACTAAAAAACATTTATGTATTAACTATGCTGTTCATTTATCTACATCCAGAATCACTGCCTTAAAAGCAACAAGTGTTTCTTTTCTAAAAATCGACAAAACAAACGTAACAAATATTCATCTTTCTTTTCCTTAAACATAAATTTTATGCGGTTTTAGTGTAATAAAAATACAAAATAAATTATGCATTGAAATTTGGGATCTTAGTAAATAAACGTTAATTTTATCGTATTTGAAACACAAAAGATATGCGTTTTTATGCAAATAAAAGTAGTTTCGCTGTTCCAAAGAGTCGATAAATGCATTCTCTAATTTATTTAATGCAAAGAAAAGAATTGTATTGTTTTCTGATAGTATTATTTTCGTTGACATAAGACAGTGAAAAAATAAAATTCCTTCTTTTGCGCAGTTCTCTGACTACACTTAAAAAAACAATATAAGAGTCCGAGTTTACTGATAATGCAGATGGCAAATTATTCCAATTAGCCCAGATTATCAGAATTTTATTAATAGAGGTATGCATTTAATATAATTATTCGTCATTACTTTATGATAAGTACTGACCAATAATTAATCAAGGCACGCATATGCAAGTTTTGCGTTACTAGAAGCAAGTATTTACAAATGCTGCAGCAGTTTTAATAAATGATCTCTCTGTAAAAGACGAATGTGTGTATGTTTGTTTGCGATTAACTCAAGGACTACTATAGCTATATTCACCAAACTTTCTACAATTTTTTTCTGGGTCCTGAAAATGTTCAACGTCCACGTTTTTCCCCACAAAATAGCTAAAATTGGAGATATTAATTAAAAATGCTAAAAACGCTAATTATCGCTCTCCTTTTTCCGTGTGCCAACAGCCTTGCAAGCTGGAAATAAAAATCTGCTTTATTTCGAAATTTGTTGCCACTGCTCGCTTTCAAATCCTAGAGTTTGTTAATCAAACATTTTGAAGTTTTAAATGAATAAAAATAGCATTGCCAAACATTAAATACATTATTCCCGATTCCAAAATTTCGTGGGAAGCCATTTCGACTGTTTCCAATTTCGTACGACTGTAATCAGCCGAGATATTAATTGAAAACTCGAAAAATACTAATTTTCGCAGTCATTTTTCTGAATGGCAACAGTCTCGGGTGTTGGAGATAAAAGTGCTCTATTTCGAAAACTGTTACCACTGTTCACATCTAAATCACAGAGTCTGTTAATAAAAAAATTTGTAAGTTTTATAACATCTCACTATATAAAGAAGAATGTCTTGTCTGTTTGTGTGTTTGTTTGTTTGTTCGCGTTATTGATTTGTGATCAATTAGGATAAATGTTTCGCCACATTTAATCGACTGAAATTGAATATAGGTGAAATATTGGATGGAACTTGAATTTTTACTACCATTTGATTAGAAAGACGAAAATCATTAAAAACTGCGTGCCATTGTTGCTGATATAACTAGAGAGAATTAGTTTATTTTTCTATCGACATTTTTTATGTGGTTTCCATATCGCATCAGCCTAAAAAAATGCAAGAATATAAATCGTAATTTTTGCGTTATTAGAGAGGGATTACAGCGGTATAGTTCTCTCTGTTGTCAGTTACATTACGTTCAATCTAACTTAACTGGCATCGCGTACTTCCGCTACTTAATAATAAAGATAATTAACGATGCCACAACGCTCAAGTTGAAGAAAGACTTCGGATTGCTAGATTTTATTTTCACTATTTCTAGATTTGAAATTTTACCTTAAAGAAAAGCTTTTAATATTAAATACAAAGGGGTGGTTTTCGTTTTAGATTTTCATTATTCTTATATGACGGTTTCGAAAGGTTTAAGTGTTTTTCGAAATTATTTATATTCAAATTAAGGCTCAAGAAAATTCCGGACGCAAACCCATCTTTAAATACAATCAAATCTAGTTCTTCAAGAACTTACCCTTAATAAAGCTGACGAAATTACTGAAATCTACAAAATGTGGATTAGAAGTTCACGTAACGTTTGACGTAGTTAAAGAATAATTCCTGAAAATAAAAAGTATTTACAAGGGTGTAATTGTTGTAAAATTTACCAGTCACGTTAATAAATATTGGTAAATTTATAGAGATAAGTATTTTAATTATTTTTCTGCCCTGCTGCTGGAATAACCAGAATAAGAGAGAATATTGTGATTTGATTCTTGTATGACTTAATAACCTAAAACTGGATAAAAGATAGATGTTGACTTAAGCATATATCGAACCAAAAATGAATGCGTAATATTTTTACGTGTGAAACACGTATCTAATCATAACATTAATGTTATTGCATAAATAAGAAACCCAGATAGCACCAGTCACATAATGACATTCGCGAGTTTGTCATAGAAAAGGAAGACATCGAAGGAAATGAAATCTAGAAACATTGCTATAGTTACTCATTAAACTTTGACGATATGCTGACAGAAAACTATAGGACTTAAAATGAATCAAAAATGTCCAGCTATGTTTTAACAAAACGCTTTGCTTAGCCGATCTCGTTCACACATATGAAAAATAAGCTATTATAGGAAGAAACTCGAGGACTTGCTGAAGAGAAACTCTAGCGCCGAAATGGCGGGGAATAAAAAGTCACCAGACATATCTTGCAGCCTTCATTCAAGCGTGCGAGCGTAAGACTAAAGAAAGAGAAGAGAAGGTATATATATGTGTGATGTTTGCTGTCGATGGATATTGGAAAAAATGAAGCTTAACAATGAGAGTCCGGATTTTTTTGGTGACGAAGTGGAAGGCAGCAGAACTGCTGACATAAGAATTTCACTTTAAAAACTCCACATCTTTATTCAGTTAACATAGCAGCTCTTTTTCGTTAGACGAAGATCACATATTCAATAATGATTTAAATATTAAAACCATTAAATTTAGAACCTCGATGTCATAAATATTTTTAAAAAACGAAAGACGAAGAGACAGAGCAAAGCGTTCGTATAGAATGTTTAGATGGAGTAAAAGAACGTAGAGACCTATTTGGTCTAGAATTTTGCGCATTGAGCTGCAAAATTAAAATTAAAGATATGCAAAAGCAGTCAAACTCTAAAAGCAATCGCCTAACAGTAAATTTGATACCTTAGTTCCAGAGTTAAAACACTTCAACAAAAAACATTACTGATAAGTAAAAGCAGTTGTAAAAAATTAAAAACCAAAATGTAGGTATTGAAAAACTCAACATTTAAAAAATTTAAAACACGTAAAAAATTAAAAACAAGTAATAAAAACACAAGAATAAATAACAATGAATGGCAGTAAATGGCAATTTAGCTTAACTCGAGGTTAATCACGGATTTATCAAGGGAAAAGCGTGAAAAATTCGAGCATAGCTAAACTCCATTACGCGTTTCGTCATATCGTTTATATATACACTGAAGTGACAAAAGTCATGGGATAGCAATATGCAAATATACAGATGGCAGTAGTATCGCGTAGAAAATGTATAAGTGCGAAGTGCTTTGGCAGGGCTTTCATTTGTGTTCAAGTTATTCATGTGAAGAGGCTTTGCCGTGATTATGGCCGCACGACGAGAATTAAGACTTTGAACGCGGAATGGTAGTTGGAGCTAGACGCATGGGTCATTCCATTTCGAATATCGTTAGGGAATTCAACATTCCGAGATCCACAGTGTCAAGAGTGTGCCGAGAGTATCTAATTTCAGGCATAACATCCCACCATGGACAGCGCAGTGGCCGACCACCTGCACTTAACGACCGAGACCAGCGACGTCTGCGTAGAGTTGTCAATGTTCACAGACAAGCAACATTGCGTCAAATAACCGCAGAAATCAATGTGGGACGTGTTCGATAGGACAGTGCGGCGAAATTCGTCTTCCTTGTGCTATGCCAGCAGAAGACCGACTCGAGTGCCTTTACTGACAGCACGACATCGCCTTCAGCGACTCTCGTGGGCTCGTGAGCATATCGGTTGGTAATTAGAAAGACGAAAATCATTAAAAACTGCGTGCCATTGTTGCTGATATAACTAGAGAGAATTAGTTTATTTTTCTATCGACATTTTTTATGTGGTTTCCATATCGCATCAGCCTAAAAAAATGCAAGAATATAAATCGTAATTTTTGCGTTATTAGAGAGGGATTACAGCGGTATAGTTCTCTCTGTTGTCAGTTACATTACGTTCAATCTAACTTAACTGGCATCGCGTACTTCCGCTACTTAATAATAAAGATAATTAACGATGCCACAACGCTCAAGTTGAAGAAAGACTTCGGATTGCTAGATTTTATTTTCACTATTTCTAGATTTGAAATTTTACCTTAAAGAAAAGCTTTTAATATTAAATACAAAGGGGTGGTTTTCGTTTTAGATTTTCATTATTCTTATATGACGGTTTCGAAAGGTTTAAGTGTTTTTCGAAATTATTTATATTCAAATTAAGGCTCAAGAAAATTCCGGACGCAAACCCATCTTTAAATACAATCAAATCTAGTTCTTCAAGAACTTACCCTTAATAAAGCTGACGAAATTACTGAAATCTACAAAATGTGGATTAGAAGTTCACGTAACGTTTGACGTAGTTAAAGAATAATTCCTGAAAATAAAAAGTATTTACAAGGGTGTAATTGTTGTAAAATTTACCAGTCACGTTAATAAATATTGGTAAATTTATAGAGATAAGTATTTTAATTATTTTTCTGCCCTGCTGCTGGAATAACCAGAATAAGAGAGAATATTGTGATTTGATTCTTGTATGACTTAATAACCTAAAACTGGATAAAAGATAGATGTTGACTTAAGCATATATCGAACCAAAAATGAATGCGTAATATTTTTACGTGTGAAACACGTATCTAATCATAACATTAATGTTATTGCATAAATAAGAAACCCAGATAGCACCAGTCACATAATGACATTCGCGAGTTTGTCATAGAAAAGGAAGACATCGAAGGAAATGAAATCTAGAAACATTGCTATAGTTACTCATTAAACTTTGACGATATGCTGACAGAAAACTATAGGACTTAAAATGAATCAAAAATGTCCAGCTATGTTTTAACAAAACGCTTTGCTTAGCCGATCTCGTTCACACATATGAAAAATAAGCTATTATAGGAAGAAACTCGAGGACTTGCTGAAGAGAAACTCTAGCGCCGAAATGGCGGGGAATAAAAAGTCACCAGACATATCTTGCAGCCTTCATTCAAGCGTGCGAGCGTAAGACTAAAGAAAGAGAAGAGAAGGTATATATATGTGTGATGTTTGCTGTCGATGGATATTGGAAAAAATGAAGCTTAACAATGAGAGTCCGGATTTTTTTGGTGACGAAGTGGAAGGCAGCAGAACTGCTGACATAAGAATTTCACTTTAAAAACTCCACATCTTTATTCAGTTAACATAGCAGCTCTTTTTCGTTAGACGAAGATCACATATTCAATAATGATTTAAATATTAAAACCATTAAATTTAGAACCTCGATGTCATAAATATTTTTAAAAAACGAAAGACGAAGAGACAGAGCAAAGCGTTCGTATAGCAGGAAGTGGCAGAAAGAATTCTGACGAAAATGGTGCGTATAGCTATTTATATTAGAGGTTACATAACAGGTCAGAGAGTTCTAGAAAGTACTGGTCTAGCGAGAAGAGCCTGAAATTGCGGAAAGTTAATTAGAAGTTGCCTGTTCGTGTAGAGCAATGCCATCGCAATTTTTTATATTTTACATATATATATATATATATATATATAATACATATATATAAAATGTTTAGATAGGAGTAAAAGAACGTAGAGACCTATTTGGTCAAGAATTTTGCTCATTGAGCTGCAAAATTAAAATTAAAGATATGCAAAAGCAGTCAAACTCTAAAAGCAATCGCCTAACAGTAAATTTGATACCTTAGTTCCAGAGTTAAAACACTTCAACAAAAAACATTACTGATAAGTAAAAGCAGTTGTAAAAAATTAAAAACCAAAATGTAGGTATTGAAAAACTCAACATTTAAAAAATTTAAAACACGTAAAAAATTAAAAACAAGTAATAAAAACACAAGAATAAATAACAATGAATGGCAGTAAATGGCAATTTAGCTTAACTCGAGGTTAATCACGGATTTATCAAGGGAAAAGCGTGAAAAATTCGAGCATAGCTAAACTCCATTACGCGTTTCGTCATATCGTTTATATATACACTGAAGTGACAAAAGTCATGGGATAGCAATATGCAAATATACAGATGGCAGTAGTATCGCGTAGAAAATGTATAAGTGCGAAGTGCTTTGGCAGGGCTTTCATTTGTGTTCAAGTTATTCATGTGAAGAGGCTTTGCCGTGATTATGGCCGCACGACGAGAATTAAGACTTTGAACGCGGAATGGTAGTTGGAGCTAGACGCATGGGTCATTCCATTTCGATCGTTAGGGAATTCAACATTCCGAGATCCACAGTGTCAAGAGTGTGCCGAGAGTATCTAATTTCAGGCATAACATCCCACCATGGACAGCGCAGTGGCCGACCACCTGCACTTAACGACCGAGACCAGCGACGTCTGCGTAGAGTTGTCAATGTTCACAGACAAGCAACATTGCGTCAAATAACCGCAGAAATCAATGTGGGACGTGTTCGATAGGACAGTGCGGCGAAATTCGTCTTCCTTGTGCTATGCCAGCAGAAGACCGACTCGAGTGCCTTTACTGACAGCACGACATCGCCTTCAGCGACTCTCGTGGGCTCGTGAGCATATCGGTTGGTCTTTAAATGAATGGAAAACCGTGGCTTGGTCAGATGAGTCACGATTTCAGTTGGTAAGAGCTGATGGTAGGGTTCGAGTGTGGCGCAGACACCACGAAGCCATGGACCCAAGTTGTCAACAAGGCACTGTTCAAGCTGGTGGGGGTTCCATAATGGTCTGTGCTGTTTTACATGGCACGGACTCGGTCCTCTGGTGCAACTGAACCGATCATTGACTGGAAATGGATACCTTCAGCTACTTGGAGATCACTTACAGCCATTCATGGACTTCACGTACTCAAACAACGATGGGATTTTTATGGATGATAATGCGTCCTGTCACCGGGCCACAATTGTTCGCGATTGGTTAGAAGAACATTCTGGACAATTCCAGCGAATGATCTGGCCACCTAGATCGCCCCCATCGAACATTTACGGGACATCATCGAGAGGTCAGTTCGTGCCCAAAACCCTGCACCGTCAACACTTTCACAATTATGGACGTCTATAGAGGCAGCATGGCTCAATATTCCTGCAGGGGACTTTCAACGACTTGTTGAGTCCATGCCACGTCGAGTTGCTGCACTTCGCCGGGCAAAAGGAGGACCGACAAAATATTAAGAGGTATCCCATGACTTTTGTCACTTCAGTGTATATGTTACTGTGAAAGACCGAAAGTGGAGAATGTCGACTTTCACCGCAGAATGTCAACATTCACGAAATACGTCGGTGAAAGATCGAATATAACATTGCATTCTTGTACATTCGGACCCTCACCGGTGTATGTCGACAATCACAGATGTGCTCTGGTGTAGGTCGAAAAGAGAGGCGACTGGTTGTTCCCTATAAATGCAGTTGTAAAAACAAGGGCCTCTTGTGCAATTCAAAGTCTCATAATAGTTTAAGTTGTTGCAATTAATCAGATTTGAATCACATAATTTAGTAAGTTTTTTATTACTATTATTTTATTTTCTCATTTACTACGTACTGTATAATTAAGTAAGTTTTTTTACTTCTATTATTTTCCTTTTTCATTTTGAATGTATTGTGTGTTTTAAGTACTTGTGTATTTTTTCGCGACTGAATTACGGAGAAGAAAATATAATATTCTCATATATTCAGCATTCACCATTAGTACATGGTGAATGTCGACATTCACTGGTGTAAGTCAGAAATAAGAGTATTTGGAAAATATTTCGGACATACACCAACCGACTGTGTGAATGTTGACATTCACCGGTGAAAGTCGACATTCTCCAGATTTCGGTGTTTTACCGTAACATATATATATATGGAGAATGTATATAACATATTATTGCTAGTATATTTGCACGAACCGTAATTTTACCAGCCTAGATAAAGTGTGGTCCCTTCGGCGCCTGACGTTGCATATACCATGAAAGAATAATAAGGTCGTTCAACCGGGATAATGCCGGGTGAACCCGGATCATTCGGTATGGCCGGGGAAGCCCAGAAAAGGCATGGATGCTGGAAAATGTATAGTATCTGTGCACCGTGGGGCACTCTAAATGTGCGGCAAGTCGAAGTCCTCTCGAGAGGTTGGTATTAGGGGATGACGGATGAAAGACCCTCAGACCCGGCCTGCTCTCCGGGGTGGGCGGAATTGAGTAAAGTTTTATTGTCATCTTATGGTGCTCAAGGCGTTTGGCAACGACAGGTGAAATCTTGCACTACTTGCCACGATGAATTTCGTGGGATTGTTCTGATGTTACTGCCAGACAAGCGAGATAAATCACAAAAACACAAGAATAACTCGTAGAGACGGAAGCTTAAAAAGGTGAAAG
>KK112842.1:103107-114484 GCA_000611955.2 Stegodyphus mimosarum
CCCTTTGTCGCAGTATGCAGTAGAGAAAGAGCTTCGAAACCAGTCTATTTATAGTATTTTTAGGAAATGTCGGTTGCCACAATGGAAAGGGAATTCTGATTGAAAATGTGAGGGCTAGCCTTCTCTGTAATCCATAGTCTTCACAGCAGAGATTGAATCAATATGAACCTTCTCAACTCCACTGTCGAACATGCAGAAAACTACTGAGCTGCATCTGATGCTATTGTATAAGTCTAAACATTTCAAGCAATGAAGAAGTGTCTACTCATCATATTGACTAAATATAAGAGAAGCCTCAAAAGTGCATTTCCTGAAGCTAGTTTTTGGCAGTAAGGGAGTACTAAAACTCATCTCAAATTTTGCTCAGTATTAGTACTTAAAATTTGAAAGGCACAGTATTTTTGTCACATTAAGCATATAGCACATTATTTCCTTTCTAGATAATTATTTTTTCTCTTGATCTCTGGGTTTTAGGTGATTCATATTTTATCCACCATGAGCATTTGTTTAATTTTCTTTATTTCGTATCAGGCTGACAAATCTGTTTACTTTTGTAGTCAGGCTTTTTTGTGCAAGAATCAAACAACTAGAATGTAGAATTGTTTAGATTATTGAGCATATTATAATGTACTACGAACAGCAGGGCATAACTTTCCATGAATCTTAATAAATGAACTCATTCCTTGAAAGTGCTCCATCTCACTTTTTTGGGTTAAATTTGTTTTAAAAAATACAGTGGGCGGTTATTCTAACATGCAGATACCGGTTCCAAAATATTGGTATAAACCATCTAGATGGCCTTTTATCATGAAAGAGCAGAAGAATAATATCTTATTTCTTTACATTTCATTCACCTTTAGAACTGTTGAGGATATCTCCACTTAATCAATCCCAACTGGTATTGAGTTATCATCTAAAATATTTTAATTCATCTGCCATGTGGGAACAAAAAACAATTTTAAGCAAGGAATATCTGAAAATTATTAGTGGCCTGGACTGGTGTGGGATACATTGCTGGCTGAATGTGTAAATCGCAACACCAGTAAAGGCCCAAGGGCCATATCAAATTAAGATGTCAATTAATTGCTTATAAATGCTCTACAAGAATTTTCTGATAAAGCTTCCCGAGAAATTCTCTTTCTTATTTTCTATAGGAAAAGAAAATATGCAAGAAAAAAAGTAAGAAGAAAACAATCTATGAAGTATACCTTTTTAAATTAACCACAGGACATGATTGCGAAGAATATATACCAAGATTTAGTGGTCACAGAATGTATGGTGCAAGGAATTCTCATTGGGCTCAGCACTCGTCTTGTTGTCGATGCGGAACTCTTTATTTGAGTCTTCACACGTTTATATAGAAACCTCCGTTTGGAAAGACTACCTTGGAACAGTCTTGTCCAGTTAAGCCCGGAAAACATCTGCATTTCCATGGAAACAATAAATTACAAGAAACCCGTAGGCACGTTAACAGAATGCTCACCAGTATGTTACCTACGCTGCTCGCCCTCTCCGAAGATCACAATCACGAACACATCACGTCAAATGCCCATTGGGCCTACTTTCAAGGAGCCGGGATACGTCGCATCAACCATGCGATACCTCCGGCATATAGTGAAACCTAAAAATTGGCTGCTGGCACTTATACAGGCCCAGCCTACCTGACAGCTCTACTTGTTCACGTGACCATGGTCACTCTCTTTTCCTGGATTTTTGACTTGTTCACCACAGCCTTAGATCTTACACTTATCTACTTCAAGGCCCGCATTGGAAACCACTTCAAGACAACCGGAACGCATCGTACAATACTTGCACGACAATCGCGTTGTATCATCGGAAGCTGGAGTTGGAGGCTGCTTGTACTTGCATCAGGTCTTCAGGACATCATTTTCAGCTTAGCCGTAAATAGAAATAATCATAAATTCCCAACACTTTTTGTAATATCACATGACACAAAAACAACTAGGCGTATGGTAGTTACTAAGTTAGTTTGAGTGAACTAGCTCCAAACCTCTTTACAATAAATATTTTTCTTCTGTATACTGATATCAGTACTGTTAAAGTCATATCATGTAACGTTAATGTAACCAGCTTAAGAATATAAATTATCCTTTTAGTGCTTATATCAACTATAAGTAGTAGCAAGAAAGGAAAAACGTAACCGAACTCAGATGTTATCAATGGAAATGCTATATCCATTCTTATCTTACCTTAAAGTTTTTGGACAATTTTCCTCTTTCATGGAGTTTTCTTTTAACGAAGCAAACTATCCGGGCACCCCCATAAAAGGCCTTTTTTTACGACTGTCCGAACCGGGGATTGGGTTGAAGTCAGCCGGAGCGTAAAAACTAAACGAATTATCCGGCCGCTAATCCCGTCTTTTTCTTTTTCTTTCATTAGTCCGGAACAGGTAGAAGAAAAGAGAAAGGGGAAGAGAAGAAGATCTTTCCTTCTCTCCCTTCCCCTCTCATTTTGACGTTTATTTGGCCCCTGACTATTTCCCTCCGCTTAGAGGCGGTATTAGTTGGAAAAAGATTTCCAAATTAACTGCTTCAGGAAATAAGGAAAAAAACGGAAAAAATGTACGAAAAAAAAACGCTAATGTGATGTTAGAGAGCCTGGATTTCCATCGTTTATATATTTTTAAAAATGATAAAATTATCCCCTTCTTCTTGCGAAAAGTAAGTGGTGTACCATGTAGAGAAAAAATATTTTTACCATACATCTTAATATCTGCAGCTACTTTAGATATACATAATAATTATTAAAATTTATGACAGACAGTAATAATTTAGAGAAAAGATATGGAAGATTGTGTATTGTGATTATATATTTTCTGACACTTATCGAGAGCATATTGTCAGAAAATTTATATAAATACATTAATCTGGCAAGCAAATGTGATAGACGGAACATAAATACATGAGACAAAGTATGAAGGTACAATAACAGATGAAGCAACAAGCAAATGATATTAAAAGACAAAAAAAGTTAGTTATATTTCAGTAAATAAGCATACATGAAAACTGTTGAAGCCTTGCATCATACATAAATAAAAGAGTCATATGTGCACTAAGTTTATGAATATATTGGCACAGTGTAAAAGGTAAATAAATTGATGGTAAAAGGAATAGAAGTCTTTTAAATTAATCAGTGTCTGAATAATCCTAAATAGATAGAAATCGGCAAATAAAAATATTGATAGATGAATAAATATGAGTACTATTTTTAGCCCAAATGGCGTTAGCCAAGAAGGGCTATTAGTCTGAAAACAAGATTTAGCGCTGAATCGCTGTAAAAGACTGAATCACTTTTTAAATTGTTGCCACGAAACACTATCGCCCTGTATTTAAAGGAATTAAATAATAAAGAATCTGCATAGACATATATATATATATATATATATATGTTTTCCGTACTTTGAAAAAACGATAGTATATAGAGCCGCCAAATTTTGAATAACATAGCCCTCCATTCGAATATGAGCAGCTGAAAGACCAAATATGGAATCTGTTTTATCGTCTATTTCACATTTTGTAAAACTGTAAAGAATTTTTAATTAAAAAACTCAACGATTTCAAAGCGAGCAGTAATAACACTGGAGGGAATGAAACATTTTTATCTCCGGCGCGCGAGACTGTTTATCGGAAATTCTAAATATATGCCGTCTTTAAATATTTTCAACTCAAATTGGTGTTAGCCCAAATCCTCTCGAAACGTGCATATGTCCTTAAATGAAAAAAAAAGCCCGGTCGGGAGTAATATAAAGTCTAAAAACTTTCAGATTTTTAGCTCAAAGGGACAATTTGCCCATGAGGGCTTTTAATTTCGTTTTGCCATTTTGCGTGGATTCACTATAAACAAAGAATCACTTTTTAAATAGTTGCCACCAAATATTAGAGCTCTGTATTATTATATTTAAAAACAATAAATAATGGAGAATCTGCATAAATGTATGTATGGTCCTGGCATTGTTCTAACATAACGGTACCTATAGCCATCCAATTTTGAATAATGTACGTTTCCACCCAAATATGGGAATCTGGAAGCCCAAATTTGGATTATTGTGATTTCTTTTATTATCTGTTTCATATTTTGTAAAGCATTTTTGAGTTTTTGATTAAGAAACTCAACGATTTCAAAGCGAAGAATGACAACACTGTAAGGAAAAAAAAACATTTTAATCTCCAGCGCGCGAGACTGTGTATCGGTAATTCTAAAGATATGCTAGAGATTTAAATATTTTGCGATACTACTGTTGAATTGATTTTTATGGTTTAAATTCGAAGAACATGATATTTAATAAATAGAGGTAACACACAAAACAGTAAAAAATACCCCTTTGGGCGTAATATAAAATCTGAAAACTTTCAGTTTTTTTTTTGTTTGTTTGTTTGTTGTTGTTGTTGTTTTTTATGGCTGTCACTAGCTATTCTTAGGCATTCGCTACTACTGAGGCCAGAAGTGGTGATCATTTAATTACTGAGGAACCCTAATAGGCGATCACCGTTACCTCCTATGAAGAAACATACAATTTACATCCATGCCTTTTCCGGGGTTCAAACCTGGGCCCTTCTGCTGCGTAGCGAAATTAAGTTAATTAAGTAATTAATGAGTAATCAAAATTTAATCTTTCATTTTCCAAATTTATGCTGCAGATCGTGTGTTTTATTTAATTTCTGTGTAATTTTGTTTCATCTTAATTGGGGTTTTTCATACTTAAGTTTCTACATTCTTGGATTTCGTCATTCGCGAAACTTGTAAACGACAGACAATGGAACCTTGTGTATTTCCAAGTTATATTTGAATTTAAAAATACTTAATTTGTGTGCACATATTTATGATTTATACTGCTAGAAGCAGAAAAGTTTTATCTTCAATTTGAGACTACTTGCGAACCAATTGTTAAATTAGTTTTTGAGTTATGACAATTTATTTAATTAATTTTCCTTCTTTCTTAGGATGGGGGAGGAATTTTCGGAGTTCGACTTTTTAGTTGCTTCTTCCCCACTGATAAGAACATTTGCGGGGTTGAGTTTAGGTTTTCCATATTCCACTGTCCCTCAGGTGTGGCGATTCTTCTGGTGATTGTAAATTTAATGGTTAAACTGAGAAATAGAAAACTGTAAAATTTTACAAGGTTGTAAGGTTTGACGAACAGGGTTTTTCACCGTTTCAGCGGGTTTTGGAAGTTTCTGGCATATTTTCTTATCAAAAAGGCGTTGCAGCTGACGCTCGCTTTTTTTTTCGCACGTTTTCTTGGGCTAGCAAATGGAGAATTTGTTCTTCGTTTTGAAGCGGGGCTTATTGCTCCCTCAGTATGTTGCAAGATTACCATCTAAGATGATTTTATTTGCTGGCCTCGGGCCTTCCTCCATTATGAGTTTCCAGTAGTACGTTACATCTTCTAAAGTGCAGTTTGGCCCTCCTAATACCTCTGAGTTATCCTAAAATTAGTTTCTGCTATTGAAAGAAAAAAAACAATATGATGAACTCTGAATTTCTGTGGAAACTATCCTAATACGTTTGGTTATTTCTCATCTACATTATGCTTGCTGAGTACCTGGAAGTCTTAATGATGGCTGCGGAAAATGTCCTCCTACATTTGGTTATATCTTCATCTACAATATGCTTGCTGAATTCCTGGACGTCTGGATGATGGTTGCGGAAAATATCCCCCTACTTTTGGTTATTCCTTCATCTACATTATGCTTGCTGAATTCCTGGAAGTCTGATTGATGGCTGCGGAAAAACATCCCCCTACTTTTGGTTATTCCTTCATCTACATTATGCATGCTGAATTTCTGGAAGTCTGATTGATGGCTGCGGAAAATATCCCCCTACTTTTGGTTATTCCTTCATCTACATTATGCTTGCTGAATTCCTGGAAGTCTGATTGATGGCTGGGAAAAACATCGCCCTACTTTTGGTTATTCCTTCATCTACATTATGCTTGCTGAATTCCTGGAAGTCTGATTGATGGCTGCGGAAAATATCCCCCTACGTTTGGTTATTCCTTCATCTGCACTATGCTTGCTGAGTTCCTGGATGGCTGTCGTGTCTTCGTCTCCAGTTCGCGTAAACTGTCTTCTGCTAGAGTCTTCTACGTAAGCCAAAGTACTGGTGAAAACTTTACTATGGTGATCTGATCCATTCTGCTGGGAGCCGATGACCCTTGTTGGAGGACAGAGTGCTGTGTCATCTTCGTTCAGCTAAGTTTCTCTTTTGTCGCTTCCTTTCTTTTAATGGGTTAATGAAAAATAGGTTTTCTTAATCGTAACTTTACACGAACTTGTTTGATTTAATTTTTAGAAGTGATCTTCTTATTTTAAAAATGTAAATTATACTGGCTCAATTTTAGAATGATTTTTTTGTTTTTGTTTTAAAGAATTGGATTGTTGAGAAATTTGAAAATTTGTTTTATTCTGTGAGCATACTGTACTTGCTGAGGTTAAAGTAAATTGTAAACCAAAATAGATTTTTTGTTCAAGTTTTTAATACTCTTTACTTACCAAAAAAAATTGGTCTCGGTTGTAACTCAGTTTAATGAATAATTAGGATGAACATTTTATAGATTGATCTAAATAGTAGAATTCTTTTATTTTCTGTTCAATAATAATAAGATGAAAAAATATATAATTGCTTAAAAGTTTCAATTGTTAAGACACGATATAGTTATGTTGGATTAATAGATTAATAAGTAGTTACTTAAATTTCAAGGTGTTGATTTTTGTGAAATTACTGAATTGTTAAAAGAATGTTTCGCTGTTAATGTTAGAATTTTCTTAGATTATTTTCCCTCTCCGGAGAGATGAATGACTTTTTTATTTAATTGATATTGATTCACTCATAATTTGAACTGTTTGGAAAATAAATTCTGAAGTTTTCTTAAAACTTAATATTGATTACTGTGTTTTTTGTCATGTTTAAGTTCCATATTTTTATATACATGATCTATCTCAGATTCACTTGCATCAAGGTTCATGGGTTGTTTAGGTAAGAATTTCACAACGCAATGATTTCTTAGGTTAGTTAGAGGCAAATTATTAACTTTGTTCTGTGGTGTCCTTCCTAAAAGGCACTAAATCACTTCAGTATCTCAGACTGCACACCTAACTACTATAACGTCTGAGCGCTGTGTAGTAAATATATATTTATTAATTAGCAAATGTTTTCGCGGACGAATGCACTGAAATTATTAAATATGTAATTATTCGTCAATCAGTATGGTAGGTAGTAGACTTTATTACACTTTCGCAGTGAAAATGTGAGAAATTTTTGTGTCCTTGAAGCCTTTGAACCATGGGTATTCTAAAGGACGCCACAGGAAAATGCAATATATTTTTTCCTCCGGTTACAGGGCAAGTGTGGGGAGGAGGAGGAATAATCCGCCAAATTCTTTGTAGTTACAAGTTGTCTTTTAGTTCGACCGCCAGTGTAAACGGAGTTCGCCTGCGTAAAAACTCCAGTGTAAGCTCGGAGCCAAAAACGTAAGAAAAGAACTATATTCTCGTCGCAGTTAGGACCACATATCAACTCCAGACGTGTTACTCTGTTGCAGCACGAGAGGCCGCACGGGACATACAGCGCCCTTCATAACCATAAGCAAATTCGTTTTGCAAATTAAATTAAATTTGTATGTTTGGGATACGTTGCTTGGTAAAATATGTTTAAAGGAAACTCCGTCAGATTTAAGTGATTCCAAAGTATTCCATGTAACCTGATTCTTTGAAATAAAGATAAACATTAACTTATCAGTATCTATGAGTTATTTTTATTATTAATATCGATAATATTATTAATAGTAAGATTACAATTTGCTATTTTCAGTTATTTATAAACTAGCGGAAGTACCCGATGCCAGTTAAGTTAGTTTGAGAGTAATGCATCTAACAACAAAGAGAAATATACCGCTGTAATCCTTTTCTGATAAGGATGCAAAAAATAAGATTCATAGTCAAACATTTCTCAGTCTGGCGCTGTAAAGAACCCATATAAAAACTTTCGTTAGAAAAATAAGCTAACTCTCTCTCGTTCTATCAGCAACAATGGCATGCAGTTTTTAATGATTTTCGTCTTTCTAATCAAATGGTCGTAAAAGCTCAAGTTCCATCCAATGTTTTGCCTATATTCAATTTCAGTCGATTAAATGTGGCAAAACATTGATCCTAATTGATCACAAATCAATAAAGCAAACAAACGCAGAAATAGATTCTTCTTTATATATACAGATTTTGTAAAACTTACAAATTTTCGATTAGCAAACGCTACGATTTGAAAGCAAGCAGTAACAACACATTTCGAAATAAAGCATTTTTATCTCCAACTCGTGAGACTGTTGCCACTCGGAAAAATGAGTGCGAAAAGTAAGGCTTTCACGGTTTTTAATTAATATTTCGGCTGATTAAAATCGTACGAAGGTGGGAAAAGTCGAAATGGCTTCCCACGAATTTTTGGAATCCGGATTAATGTATTTAATATTTAGCAATGCTATTTTTATTTCCTCGTAAAACTTAGAAATTTTTACTAACAAATACTAGGATTTCAAAGCGAAACAGTGGCATCAACGTTCGAAATAAAGCAGATTTTCATCTCCAGCTTGCCAGACTGTTGCCACTCGGAAAACTCAGAGCGAAAATTATGGTTTTTCTGAGTTTTTAATTAACATTTCTGATTTTAGCTATTTTTGTTTGGAAAAAAATAAACGTCCGCCTTTTCCAGAACCCAAAAAAGAATTGTACAAAGTGTGGCGACCACAGCTGTAGTAGTGACTGAGTTATTAGAGGACAAGCCAACAGACTTTCTTCTTTATATATATTATAATATAACTTACTGGTATCTTTCAATTATGAGAAATAAGAGTGAAACTAAGGGGAAAATATACTGGAATATACTATATATCATTTAAATATTAATTGCTGATAATAAAGTAACAACATTCTAGGTTTGACCCCGAACACACAATTCCTTTGACAGAATAGCAGATATTAAAGCAGTTCTTACTGTCTGAGAAAGAGATTAATTAATTAAAAGAAAAAGTTATGCCGATTAACAACTCTTTCCTCTGTGCCCCAATAGTTTATTCAAGTCATTCGGAGAAATTATTCTTATCACCAACAATTAATACTAAATGAAAGCAATTTATATGGATTAGCGACCGTTTGCATTATCAACAATTACGCTTAATGATAATAATTAATAATTCTTTATTCAAATTACTGGCAGTGACGGATGCTTCACTGGCAGATATTTATTTATATTAGTTAGGTATACATAACGATTTTTCTTCGCTTTCGTACGTAGCGTTTGATAGCATAATAAAAAAATCACTATTTACGTTTTATCTAAGATTACTATCATCTTTCACTCTCTTTAAAAATCATTTGCAGATACAAATATTTAATTTTCTATTAATTATATTGCAAATCATGCTTCTTTTTATAATAACTTATGTCACTGGAAATTACTGTAAATAGAAATATAAGCTGCTGATAAGTAACAATAATCTTAATAATTTCATTCACTGAGAAACTCATGGACTGTTCAGTAAAGGTCTGTTCAGAATGATGCAAACAATTATTTATTGTTTCACCTAGATACCGTTAAAGGTATGTGTATGTATAAACAGCAATTCTGATTGTAAGTTTTATGTTTCCAAATTCATTCCCCCACGTGTATAATTCCAGCACACCGATATATGCAGCAAACAGCAGTTATATGTTTCACTAATTGCACTTCGGAGCAAATTTGATACACAAGAGGCGCGTGAATGTTTTATCGCTTTTTAACAGATGGAGGACTGAAAGAAGTTGAAAGACGAAATACTTTATCTTTAGCAGATGAATGTTTTGATGCTTTCACGAATAGTAATAACAAATTATACTAAGAGCATGTGAACTCTGATTAACATTAACGAAAACTCTAAGCGTCAACAGACGGTGTACGACATTATCGTCTGCACTTGAGAGAAGAGATAATCACCAAACAAAGAAGATTATATTGAATATGGCAAAAGAAGGAGATTAGGTTGAATAGACGAGGCTCTCTGCCAAGGGGAGCAAAGCCTTCGAGGAGGTTTTCTAAAAGACACTTATATTCACCTTACATATAACGAAATCCGTAAACACTAACCACGCAGCCAGCCCGTTCACTTGAGATCAAACTCGACAACAGGCAAGCATCAAAAGAATAACAATTTTGTATCATATTCCATTCACGTTATTAACTGATTGTGCAATATATACTGTTACCCTCACCTTGATATACGAGCACTGCCACTTCACTTGTGCGTGTTCTGACGGAAAGAATTCTATTTGCAACCGTTTTAAATTGCCGCCAAGACTATATAGTGGTTATAGGAGCCTACTGCTATACCAAAGGGCCAGAATAAGTTCTAGTCCAGAAGAAGGCATGATTGTAATTATCCGTCGCTTCATAACAGTAGCCCGCCTATTACGCGCATTCACCATAAAATGGCCACCACGTTTGCCTTAGTATTTGTCAAGTCTAAGTCGGCTAATTGGTTGCCAATGGAAATCCTGAGCACTGGTAATACAGCCTGGGTAAATGTAGTGAATTCCAGCTCCAGTTGCCGCTGTCGCCCGGTCTAGCTTGCCAAGTATGCAAGCTGTGTACCGTTTGGTGTTCCAAGAAGCGATACAAGTACAAAAATGCATGAAGGTGTCCAGAAAACAAGATGAAAGTTAGCAACTCCTTTGTCACGTGAAGGATGTAAAAAACTCATTTTGCAGAATTAAACATTACATAAAACATAAAGTACACATTTTCCCCAGACAAAATACCACTATTTAGGTAATATTTACAAGTATATGTCATGCTAAAATAGCAGAAAGCCCTACGAAAATTAGGAAAATGATTTAGAATGCTTGCACAATTTTAAACCCTATGTAGGAGGTTTTTGTTGAATAGAAAAGCTGTGCATGGACGCAGATGACGATCTTCTTGCAGAATGTGATAGCTAAAGAGGTTGAAATAATTAATAATCTTGCAATCTTTTGCGTCCTGATAGAATTGCTTATTAATCTTGTGTAAGAGCTTCGCAAGGGTTTCTACTTTGAGGTCATCATGAAGACACTTATTCTTTACAAAAATGTGGGCATCTATGTAGTGAATTACATTTGAGCAACAGATTTAAACCAAAGTGTGGTGAATTATATCTGAATAATAGATTGAAATCGCAAACAAAAGTAGAAGTTTTTTGGTTAAAGAGGCTAATCAATATAGTGTTCTTTTGAAAACTTTTGTTCACCATAAAGAATTCAGGTAATCAAGAATCATGTAAATAGTGTACATATTTTAATCATTTTATTTTATATTTTCTTTTCTTTATTTTATTACTTTTTCATTTATTATTTTC
>KK112842.1:114503-148785 GCA_000611955.2 Stegodyphus mimosarum
ACATCCCATCAAAGCGGGTATAGACTTTGAATAATCTGAGTAACTTATTTTATATACAAAAGTGTTAACTTCTGATGGTCCGTCGGCAACCGATCACCTTACAATATTTGTCTCCACTGTAAAATGAGCTCCAACGTTGTTACGATATCCAGACCTCACAGAAACGACTTAGGAGAAAGGCATGCAAATGCCATTGATCGTCGAAATTGCTTTTCTTCAACGACAAATGCTATATAATTACCTTATAATTGCGTATGACTCTTCGAAAGTATCAAAGAACTTTTGAATTGCAGCACGGAAGTGTATTCCATTTACGGGATTTTATAATTGTTCTTTTTTTAGGATTCCTTAGAGGCTACGAGAATAATAGAGTGTTAAAGGCCTCATAGTTCGCAAACCCTAAGATAAACAGATGACCCAGAACCCAAGGAAGGCCAATGAAAAAAAAGTGTTTTAAGTAGTGCGATATTCCAGTGCAGTGGAAAAATATGAGGCTGTAAAACTATCAGCGAGTATTGTTCAAGCTGGTGATACATCAATCATGGTATGAGTATAGTGATACGTTTTTTTCTTCTTCTTCTTACGTACATTAAGAGTTCGTGGATTTGGAGTGAATAAAGACGACCGCACTTGATAAAGTATCGAAATACACTTTATTGGCCAGTTTTTTTCAGGGTAGCTCCAAAATCACTTTTACAATTGTCGAAGAACAACTATAAACACGCTGAGACAATCAGCGACACAGTCTTCAGACTAAAACGGTGAAGACAGCTTCACGGCAAAGCACCAGAGTACAGCTCGGTCTTTCTCGGAACTCTACGTCTCTCGAGACTCTCCACCCTACAACTCGCGATGCACTCGACGATACACTAGAGTACAGCTCCCGACTCGGTTCCTTCGTTCTCGAAGCTCAACACACTCTAGGATAAAACTCGACGATGCACTAACTCGCGATACACTAAAAGACTCTATCGATGCACTCGACGACCAACTTGACACTAGACTACAAGACACTCGCTCACTGACTGACTATCAACTCGGTAGACTAGGCACTGACTGATTCCCCGCGTACCAGCAGGATTTATATAGCTTTTGGTTTGTGTTCGAGAACATTCTGGGCTAAACCAGGAAGAATTCGTTCCAGGCGGTTCTCAATGCGTCTATAGCATGTCGCTGATTCTGTCGCCAAATGGGAAATTTCTCGCCAAATGGGGCAACTTTGCCGTTCCTTGCCATTTTTTCCCAACCCTAAACCTACTTTGCAGGGAAGCTATCGTACCGCGTCTGGACATTTCGTAACAATATTCTGTTGTAGCACACTAGAGTCACTAGCACTGTAAGCCTGAAAACACAGAGTAACACAGCAGAATGAATAGGAGTAATAAATACAGGTTTTAAATACAAAACACTAAAATATTGAAATCATGAATGCTGTGCTTCTCAGTGAAGAACGGTATGTCCCATTAGCGCTCTTCCATACGCACATCAATGAGACAAAACCGTTTCAAGGAACACTGTGCTAGCTTCCAGACACCCATTAGGTACCTGCATTTGTGGTAGTCTTTGGGCAGTAGGATTCCGTGGGCAGACTGCTTTTGGCAGTTTATAAAAGTTTTTGGAACCTGACGTAAACCTGAAGCTGAACGCAGATTTCACTAAAATCTTCTACCGATATTCAGGAACTAAATGATTGTGGAACACTACCATACATATATATACAAATAAACAATACGTTATGGACTGCACCAAAGTATGTTTTTGGAAATATTTTTGCAGTGTTTGCAAGAATTTGTTGACTTTATGTTACTTTGCAGTTACAGATATTAGGTTGCCTGCAAAAGCTGAATTTCATCATTTAGATTAGCCTACTTCTTTAGAATTTTCGTTTACTTATCTTTACCATTTTGTTGAACCCTTTTTGCTTCTTCGTACGAAGTAAAGGAAGTATTTTAATAGCGAAACATTTCAGATATCCTATTTCAACGAAAATATCCATTTTGACCTCTCTCGAATTCATTTGAACGATGTTTTTGCTTTAATTCTGAATAAAGGAGTTTAAATAAAGGACTCCTTTTTTCCCAAACGGATTGCAAAAGGGATTTAAAATGAATTCAGAAGAGACCTTTTTGTGACATCTCTATGTACGTATATATGTATCGCCCATAACTCAACAACGAGCCTCAGAACGTTGAAATCATGTCTACAGCGCTGCTGTAACATGTAGTAGTGCACCTCTCTCCGTCGCACAGAAAGTACACATATACATATATATGCTTACTCTTGTTACCCAGTTCTGTGAGCTCAGTTTTTTTATTCTCACGTATTGCTAAATTGTGCATTTTTGTTTAAAAGTGATTGCAATGCATCATTCTTATATTCCGGTTAACGCTTTTATGCCTTTAGTTCATCTGCCTGCAGTAGTTGTAGAATTATCAACAATTTAAAAGTTGTTATAATTCTACTAAACCTAATAAAGCCGCCATTTGTTTACATTTGAAACTTACAGTAGACTAATGAATTAAGTCAGTATCTGCGCTACCCTCAGCACCTTTTTCTCCAGGGGACCAAAAGTAAACTTACAGTTATTTGCATCGAAAGATATGTCTTCCTGCCCGCTGGCTTGTTTTTTTGTTTTAAAATTTTAATTGTAATTTTTTTTACTGTATTTGGTGTTTTACGGTTTTCTGTATTTTACAATCCTTAATGACGATGTTTTGAGTTTTTATATAGTTTTGCCTATAGATAAGTCACGTGATGTCTGAGGTCATCTATCTTGTTTCCTTACGTTAGCAATACATTTTTTTATTTTATTTTATAAATGCCAAACATTAGCGCTTAAGACATTAGTTCACGGGCTCTCCAGAAAGTGTAGAAAGTGCAGTACATTTATTTAAACGTTCGAAAATCATAAGCTGATTGGAGTCACATAAAATACAGTTTGGGGAATCCACTACTCCTGTTCTGTAGAGGTGGTCTCCAATGTTGCCAGAAAAGTTTCAACTAAAATAGCAAAAGAAGACTAAAAATATTGCAAAAATCGCAAATATTGCAAAGATCACGTCATTTTGGTGACGTCATAGGTAGGCATGCTCACATGACTTCTGATGTCATGACAAATTCACCGTCTGTTGGTTCTGTAAGTTACAGACTGTATTCGATTCTTAGTCATTTTAGTTACGTATGTTAGTTAGCTTTAACGAAAATTTTAAAAGTCTATTGTTCATTTTCAATTGTTTAAATATCCATTTCTTTTTTAATTAATTCTCGTTTAATTTAGGTTCCTATTTTTAAATTAATTTACGGATATCCATTCTTAAGAGATTCCTCCCGTTTAGACTGTTAGTGCTTTTGTACTAAATTCGTTGAATTGGCAGTTAATTTTTTAATACATTGTTTTCTTTCTTTCGTTTTTTTACTGTGAACATTTTAATTGAGGAATGGTTTTCAGCAGTTTCATCCGACCTGTGTGGCGGATCTGTTTCGGATTCTGATTACTTAAGAAAGCCTTGTTTCTTTCACTGTTAAATTTATTTGTGTTGTTATTCAGAAAAATAACATTGCTTTGATTTTTAAGTCATTTCCGTTGCTTAGTTCTTAGTAATATTATAATCAGGAGTATGAATTTTATTTCTTTCTCTGTTTGGGTACCCAATATATGGCGCGTGAGCTGAGCGTTCTTTGGTTCGATTCATTATCACCATAGAACTTGAGAAACAGAACGCACGGGGAACAAAGAGTAGTGAGAGGTCCCGAAGCACTCTTTTTCTTTCTTTCCTTGCACTTTTTCACTTCCCATTTCTCGTATATCGGCGTCAGACTGTGCACCCTTGAAAAGGAAAGCCCGCATCTAAACAGAATTGCCAGATGCCAACTTCTATTTAATTTTTTTTAAATATAAATTTTTTTTATTTGATAGATTATTTTAACATAAAAGCATTTTACGATATATTATCTTTGAAGTCGCAAAAAGTAGCATAAGAAAATGACGGATGCCGCAAATATTTCGCAAAATCGCAAATACTGAAATTTTAGTAGCACAAGTTTGTCAAAAGTCCCAAATTTGCGAAAAATCGCACGATCTGGCAAAACTAGTGGTCTCGCAAACAGTCATGTCCGGTGAGACGTCTTTCTTGGAAAACTGGGAATTAAAGTTGTCTCTTCCCCCAGAATCCTCCAACTTTTATCCATAGCACATTGAATCACATCCCGTTTAAAAATTTTCTAAAGAGTCAGGTTAACAAACAATTTAGTCGTATGAAATGAAAGCGGTCGATTACTGCATTTCATTATGAAAGTTCCTTTCTTAGCCAAAGTATCAGCTTTTTCATTTCCCATAATTCCACAGAGGTCTAGGATCCATTGAAAGAAATTCTGTGGGCCATTGCCTTAAGCAAAGGCCTATAGTCTAAGATCCTTTGGGAACAATTTTGATAATTCAGGGCAGCCTAAAGCGCACTTTTGGAATCTGACAATATAACTGCCTTTACAAAAGAATGGCTACGAATCCAGACTTGCTGAATAGCCAGAGCAATAGCTTCGATTTTACCATGAAAGGCAGTAGTTAGAAATCCCATTGGTAAGTAGAAACTGAAAAGCTCCCTAAAGATAACTGCTCCAGCACCGCGCGTTCTCTCTAGCATAGAGCCGTCAGTGTAGACAAGCAACCACTTATTTTGAGGGTAGCGAATCCCAGTAGTTGCCATTGCAATAGATCTTAATTGTGAATCGCTCTACATTAGCTCAACATACGTCAAGTGATCTATGAGGTCATCGGAATGTATCTCATTAACTGAATGAGAAATGCTATATATTCACATATAAAATATCTAACGAAATTCGATGAAATAAGTTTAAATAAAATGCAGAAAAATATGTATAATTTAAGAAGCCGTATAAGGAAACCATGTGTTGTCCATATCAAATTTTTTACTGATTTTGTGAGTATATATATACAAACATACACCTTTCTTCATATTTTAGAAACATTTCACCTTAGTTAGTACGTTATGTAATTAACTGAATATCAGGATTTCTTTGATATACCTTTATAGTAACATTAGGTATTTTTTGAAAGCAGAAGAAGTGAAAAATGAGGAACTGCCTCGCCGGGACTCAAACCACGAACCTCTCGAATACGCGCCGAGTGTGGTGACCACTGCACCACGAAGACATGCTAAGAAGGCGGAAGAAATACCTTACCCCTACTAAAATTAGACAACTAAATAAATCTTCACTAAGAATTACTCGATACTAGAGCGTTTTTAATTCTTTCCGAATGAAGTATATGCACCTGTGTTTTAAGCGATTTTTGCATGAAATACAAAAACTTTAAAGAACTTGTCGTTTGTCGTCTGCAGCAGTGAAGATAAGGATCATAATATTTTGCAAGCGTTTTTGACGTCACGCCATGCGTGACTTGCTCCTTCAATTCTCTTTCTATACCTACAGCGACGTTTTCAGTACATATATGTAATATTGTAGATTTCAAAATGCCAACAAAGAAAGCAGAGAAATTCAATAGTGTTTAGAAGAGTTTTGTGGTAATATTAAAGCAAGATGCGTAATTCCCGCTTGCGTCTATTTATTTGCTACTTACTTCTCTTACTTATTTAAGAGTTTCGAAACTCGTTCAAATATTTTTATGAGCAATAATAAAAGAGTCTAGTAAAGAAAAGTGGCTAATTTAAAGAAAATGCAGGGTAAATCTTTTTATTATTATTTGTAGATAATTCCTGAAACTTAAAGGCATATCTCAGCTTTTATAATTTCGATTTCAAGGGAAATCTTTCAACTTCCAGCAATTTCAGTGAAATAAATTAGTATAGGAGTAAACATGATTTAGACTATAACAATAAATAGAAATTTTGAACTATTTCTAGCGGCAAATAATTTTTCCAATAGGAATAAGAGAACAATAATCTTAGATAAAATGTAATATTGAATTTCCGTCTTATGCTATCAAACGCTATGTTCGAAAGCGAGAAATAAATGTTATGAGTGGCTAACTAATATAAATATCTGCCAATCAAGATATATCACTACCATAATTTGAATTAAGAATCGTTAATTGTTACCACTACGCGTAATTGCTGATGATATCAACGACCGCTAATTCATATAAATTGCTGTCATTTAGAATCAATTGTTGTCGACAAGATTAAATTTCCCCGAGCGACTATTCACTTATGCACACTGATTTTTTTTTCGTTTAGGATTTAAAACAAATTTATCGCAATTTTATATTTGTTAATAGATTTTGATGCTTGCACTTGATTTACTTATGTTCTCAGAATTTAAATGATATCGTAGATTAGTTCGCAGCAATATAAATTATTTATAATTTCTTTTAAACCTATTTCTATAATTAATTTTTACTTTTAATTGCTTTTTACGAATAGAAATTTTTTTAAATTGTATATATATATACACATAAATTTATATACTTTTGGTACGGCCGATTGCAACCAAAATAGGAGGTTCACATCTACATGCTATAGCAGTCCTGTATACAAAATTTCAACGTTTTGAGGCTGCTCGTTTTTTAGTAATGCGAGATACGTACATACATACGTACGTACGCACAGACGCCAAGAAAAATTCTCTTCGGAATCCATTTTAAATCAGTTTTATAATTTTTTTGGAAAAAGAGTCATTTATTCTGTTCTTACTTACGAATGTCACTCAAAAACATCGTTAAATTGCATTCGATAGCGATTAAAATATGTATTTTCTTTGAAATATGATCCTCGAAATTTTTCGCGATTACAATACTGCCTTTTTACTTCGTACAAGGAAGTAAAAAGAGGAACAGATAACAAAGTCTATCCTACATTTTAAGCGAGAAAAGTGTTTATCCCTTGTTACTGTACAACGCACGTTTCGAGGACAATATGATGCAGATCCACTAAGTCTTATATTATTCTGCTACGGTATCCGCAATTAAAAATACTAATTCCTTGCTAAAAGCAAGGAATTCAGACAACTCAAATATTTCTAAGGAAACAGGGGAAAAAGTTTGAAAGTTCCTCAGTCAATCATTTAAAAGATCTTACACCGGTGATTCCATCTGAAACCAAAATCGTGTGAAGATGTTACAAAACTTAGAATCAAGTGATTATATCAAACTACACGAAATTGGTTAACTGCTTACAAGAAGCAATGCAAAAGACGATTTTGCTGTCCATCTAAAATTCAGTGATGAAGCGATGCTTGATTTATTCTAGTTGGTAATCTTTTAGAATGTCCGGTCACGCGAAACCGAAAATTATCATGCTCGTATTGAACAAAAATCTAATATACTAGAAAGCCAAAAGTGTTACCCGTCATTTCATCTTAAAGACGTACAGAGGCTGCTCGCCCATTTTTTAGACGATTTTGGTAAGCGGTAATAAAAAATCGGTAATAAAAAATGCTGCAAAAGAAGTAATTGCAATTGAACTATAATTTTAAAAGTCAAAATTATCGTCTGTGGCTTGAAAGTTTTGTTTTTATTCAAAATGGCGAATTTAACAAAGCAGTGGTTGGTAGGCTACATTTACGCTCTTTCCGAAGAGAAATATGCATACTCCGTTATCCAAAAACGATGTGAGAGTCATGGTTTTGTGATATCCAGAGCGTCGATAGGTAATATCGTCAACAAGAAAGGAAAAAAAACCGTCAAATTGGAGTCTCCAGTGGGACAAAAAATCCAAACGAGTATCCAAGGAAAAAACGGACATCTTCGACTATTGCAAAGGTACGTTGTTTAGTGTTAAAAGAAAATCCTCCTAGTCAAAGGACAGTTGCAAAATCATTAAAATGCTCGGTGTCCATTGTAAACAAAATGATAAACGTCGATTTAAATCTTAAGAAAGCGAAAAAACGCAATGTGCATCGTCTTCTTCCAAAGCATATCGCTCAACGTAGGACACGCTGCAGAATTCTATATGAGAAACACTTATCCAAAGAAAAATGGGAAACAGTTGTCACAATAGATGAAGCATGGGTGTATTTAAATGATTGTAACAAAAAAGAGCCATTTATTATCATAAAAGGGGAGAAAAATTTAAGAACATGGTTCAAAGCATCAAAAGAAAATTTTTCTAAGGTATTCATGATTGTTGCTGGTTTTTCTTATAATGGCAAGTTAAAAATAAAGAGAGTGCAAAAAAATGTCAAGATTAACTCCAAATACTATCAGGAACATATTTTATCGCCAATTGTTCTAAATGAAATACCATCGCTTTACCCACAGTGCCATCAATCTATTAGACTCCATCAGGACAAAGCTAGCAGTCACACATCAAAATCCACTGTAAATTTCCTAAAAGAAATGGAACAAAAAACTGGTATCGAGGCCATACCCTTCACTGATATCCCTACTAAATCTCCCGATGTGTCACCTATGGATTTTTGTGCTTTCGGAGTTTTAAAAATTGCATTATCCAAACATTGTCCCAAAACCCTAAGAGAATTCTGGAAAGCTGTTCGGGAGGAATGGGATAGAATACCTCTTCTGTCACTTCAAAAGGCATTATTATCCTGGAAATTGCGGTGTCGAAAGATAGTTCAGAATAAGGGATGTCAAATAGAACATTTCAAACACAAGAATTTTATGTAATTTAGTTTTGTGAATACAATATACATCGTCTAAAAATGTGCGAACAGCCTCTGTAAAGACCTTTTCGTTTCTTTGACAACTCTATATGTATGCTGATATGTCGCTATGCCTTATATGTCGTATCGTGATATGCTGCATTTGTAGTTATTTCTTGACATGGCAAGTGATTCAGGAAATTTCATTTCTAGCATGATTGGAGATCGCTTTCGTTCGCCAATGAAAACAAAAAAGGAGTTCGAGAGCTCTATTACAGTTGTATTGGTTACAGTTATTAAAGATACGTTAAAAGGCGTACTAACCAAGTTCTTTGATTTTTAAGAAATTATAAATGATTTTGAAAAATCATATTTCAGAATAATAAACAAAATTAAACTCTTAGCAAATAATATGAATAAATCTAAAGGTAAACAACAAAAGTTCCTGACTTTATCCGAAGTTCCATCAACAACATTTCAAGAGATATCGTAATAATAACATTTAGTTCTAACGATTTCTTTCTCTACAGCGTTTCTTGAATATGCTTCATAGCAATAACTGTGCTCGTTCGTATTTAATGGATATGATATTTGCTTATACTAACAATACTTAAATGTCTTATTTGGATACCACAAGACTTATTGCATTACACACGTTTTTGCTGCACTTCATTTAAACTTATCACCTCGAATTTCACTAGAGATATATTTCTAATTTCATCAATTCAATTCTCACTTCATGGCAAGGTAAAAGTACATAAAAACTCGATCTGCATTAAAAACTGAAAAATGCAGAAAAATTTAAAACACTAAATATAGTTAAAACATTTAAAAAAACAATTTTTACAATTAAAATTAAAGTTTCTAGGGAAAAAATATATAAAAATTAATATTTAAATTATAATAGTTAAATAATTTATTATAATTTAAATCGATTTAATTTATTATAACTGAAAGATTTATTATAATTTAAATCAGACAATTTAAGTAATGCAGCCTATTACGATACGATAATTTAAATTATAATAGTACACATTTACTGACTATTTCAATGATGTAAATCTTTTGTAAATTATATAGCAAATATTAAAACATAGTTCAAATATTTCAGTGCAGAAAATAAAATGTATTGAATATTATACGACGTTCTAATAATGGAAATCTAATTATGGAAAAAGAAGTCCTTTATTCTGTCCGTATATACAGATGATACTCATAAACATCGTTGGAAAATTCGGAATTCTCAAATGCTTGCATTTCACTGCATAGTCAATAATTTCACTTCAATTAAGTAATATTAGTGTATTAACATATCTGAATGATTTTCGATTTTTCAAATAATGTTTTCAAATTTTCCTTTCTTCTGATTCTTAAATGTTTCATAACGTTTTAGCATCTTGCTAGAATTTGGGATATGAGCTGTTTTTTACTCAAAAGTTAACTGCTATAAATGAAGTAACAGAGGTTTATCAGATATTAAACAAGGATTAAGTATTAAAATAGTAATGAAACATATAAAGTTATTTAAATAAAAATAAATATTTTCACAAAATTTTAAATTTTAAAACTATTATGTCTGATTAATGTCTTAGATTTAACATGATATTAAATAATAAAAAAATTTGAAGTGAACATTATATAGCTTCCTTGCACGGCCATTGAATTATACACACTTTTTCCTGCATTTTCATTGGAGACATTATTCTCATTTAATCAAGTCAGTTCTCCCTTCGGGGCAAAGCAAAAATACATAAAACTCAAAGCATCATCATTAAAAATCTTAAAATGAACAAAACACAAAACATCAAATACGGTTAAAACAGCTAAAAGAAAATTTTTACAATTAAAATTAGAAATTGTACTAATAAACAAGCAATTTGGCCAGCGGGCAAGAAGGCAGATTTTTCAGTGCACAAAAGTGAAAGTTTACTTTGGTCCCACTCGGCAAAAAGACATTGAAGGTGCAGAAACTGATTTAATTCACTATTCTACTGAGTTTCAAATGTAAGCAAATGGCGGTTCGTTAGGCTTAACTTGCCATTTAAACGTTTAAATTGTTGATACTTCTACAGCTATTGCATGCAGATTAATAAAAATCATAAAACCCTTAACCGGAAGGTAAAAACCACATAAATCAATCGCCTTTCAAGCCAAAAATGCGCAATTTATCAACGTATAAGAATAAAAAAACTAAGCTCATCGCGCAAGGGAACAGTGTAGGAATATGCATACATATATAAAACTCGTTTCACGAAGATAATCGGAAGCTTTCAAATATTTAGCGGTAGTTTGTCAAGTTTAAAATATTTTACATCTTGAATTTTATATACATATATCTATATATTTAATTCATAATCAGAAAACTTTCCATACACCATATCCAAGGAAAAAAATTTAATTTAAACCATGAATGAAGAAAAAACCTTTTAGTCATAATTTGAATTAGTTTTTCAAATTAGTATTTTCTAAACCTCATTTGCTTTAGAAACATAAAAGTCTGCTAAGAAAAATCTTTAATCGCAAAAGTACTGAAATCAAAAGTAAAAATTTTAAGCATTAAAAAACTAGTTATTGTCATTGATCGCAAATTAATCGACTTATCAGGGGGGAACTTGATTGAATTTTAATATAATTAAAATACTAATTAAAATTCTGACTAATATGTTTTCTCTTTCATGGTTTAAATTGAATTTTTGTTCCTTGGAGATGCTATATAGAAGGTTTTCTTATTATGAATTATTGGTTTATTACTTTGCAGCTTTAGCGCTAGTCATAGGCATTTTAATTTACTTTTATTTACTTTTAATTTGAAAAAAATATTTATATATTTATATACGATTAGTGCAGCCAACTGCAACGAAAAAGAGAAGTGCACAACTACATGTTATAGTGTCCCACACACAAAACTTCAACGTTCTACGGATATTCATTCCTGAGTTATGTTAGACACCTACATACATATCTACGTTAAGAAAAAAACTCTTTTGAATCCATTTCAAATCCATTTTACAATCTTTGTTGGCCAAAAGTGTCTTTTATTCTGTGCGTGTACATATGTCACGCAAAAACATCGTTCAGATGGTTCCGAAACCGGTTGATACGGATATTTTCGTTCAAATATGATACCCGTATTTTTTCGCAATTACAATATTTCCTTCGCTTCGTACAAGGAAGTACAAATTCATAAATTTAAAGATATAACTAATTTTATGGTTTAATAAATTACTTAATTCAAGATAAATGCTTGAATTGACGAAAGGAAACGTATTCGGAGTATAATATATGAAAAGTTAAAACAAATTTCTCAACTTTAAAAACGATTGTCGTTATGTTTTGGAAAGTTTTCATTACTGGAACTTGCTTTACTGGAACGAGAAGTTTAAATTCAAAAAGTTTTGAGTTCCATAAATCATTAATAAGAAAGGGAGTTGTTTTATTGTTAATTACCACAGACCTGAAATTTTATACTTTAATAATTTTACAACTACCTACCCTTATAAGATGCAAACTTTATTAAGCTTTAATTATACAACCCAGAACTTCCAGACGAATTTATCAAATAACCATTTTTGAACATCTATTCAAGTTACCTCATCGTCGCGTAATTCCCACAGCGCACTAATTCTAATAAGCCTGCACGATTATTTTCGTTCTTAATTTAATCTATAAACTCCAGACTTAAAAAAAGGAAATAAAAGTCTCCAAAGCAATCATTATAAGAGCATCTAATATTCAAAACATCCAGATATGTCATCTGTTCCACAAGCGGAAGGATAACGAGCAGTTTCCTCTCAGAGCTTCGACCAATGTTGGGTCTGCTTGCAAATTGGATTACCCTTGTGTCGTCACATTCCCTAGTCTGTCTGTCACTCAGGGTGGTCGCACGACGAGATGACACTAATTATTTGGCACTTGGCGATTGCCTGAGTTTGAGACACGGAGCGCTACACTCTGACGAGTTGGAAAGCGGGCATGGGGACATAGGTATTAATTGTAGTGCTCTGTAACATTGCTGTAAGCTTTAAGACGGGACTCTCTCCAAATGTATGTAACAACATTTATACATTTGCATCAGTATATATATGTTTCGCTATCTTTGTCTTGAAATTATGCCCCATGCTCGTAAAATTCCCCCGAGTCGCATTAAATCTGGTGTTATCTTTTCGTCTATTTATGCAACCCAAGCAAGCACTTGGTTAACTTAGAGCATCTAATTTACTTTTAAGTAAAAAGAAATGAAGGAGATTAAGCTGGTAGGTAAACAGCATCAACTAGTGCTTGTAAATTTCTGGAAAGTGTGTGGCAACAGCTTGAGTTTAATCTATGAAGAAAGGATTTGACTTCAGTCTAACTTCAAGCGAGAATGTCTTGCACTGAAAAATATAGTTCCTGCTGTTTTTTGCTTTGAAAGCTTTGTGGACAATGAAAGTTTGAGTTTTAATTACATAAAGCGTATGAGTGTTGCTGCTTAAAATACAGGTGAGTGTAAAGTCTTTTCCTGCACGCAAAACTATACTGCGTAGAAGCTCTTGTAGTAAAACACACATCGTGTTTCAGAAATTATAACTGCAGTACTTTAGTTTGCAATGAACATACTATGTTTACAAATTTCCACCTATTTCCTCTTTGTTGGTAGAGGAAGGTAAACATAGTAAGTTGCAAACATAGTAAGTTCGCATTACCAGCTCTTGCCAGATGTTCTTCAACATTGCTCTGTAATACGAGCCGCCTTCAAAGTATCAGTATGAAAAACTGATGTGAATGATAATAGGTCTTAAATATGTTCTTTGTCCATTTAGCAAAATTCCTCTAAAATCTCATCATTTATATCACTCCTGTCACTTCTTGGAAGAGGGCAAATGGTACCCCATAGCTAATTAGTTACTCTGATTATAGAACATCGCGGGATGTTTAACCTTAAAATATATCTCTTGTATGACATATGTATAATAATTTTTCATTTATTATTTTTGTACTTTACTTATAAATTAAAAGTCCATTTATTAAGCTATAAGGGAGAGGATTTAAGGAGGAAATATGTGGGAAAATAGCAGTTTATTATTTAAATGTTAATTGCTGGTAATAAACTAGTACTCAGAATTTGATATTAAACACAAACTTCTTTTGAAAGAATATCAAATATTAAAGCGGTTCTTACAGGTTTTATATTTGTTATTTTTCAAAAGATACAAATTCTTCAATAAATAAGTAAATAAAATAAATAAATAAAAAGTATAACCAATAAGATGTGAGGGAGAGAGAGGGGATCTAAGGAGAGAAATATGCGAGAAAAAAAGGTGTATCATTTATTAAATGTTAATTGTTGGTAATAAGCTAGCACTGAGGGTTTGATATCGAACACAAACTGCTTTTGAAAGAATAACAAATATTAAAGCGGTTCTTACAGGTTTTATATTTTTTATTTTTCAAAAGATACAAATTCTTCAATAAACAAGTAAAAAAAATAAATAAATAAAAAGTATAACCAATAAGATGTGAGGGAGAGAGAGGGGATCTAAGGAGAGAAATATGCGAGAAAAAAAGGTGTATCATTTATTAAATGTTAATTGTTGGTAATAAGCTAGCACTGAGGGTTTGATATCGAACACAAACTGCTTTTGAAAGAATAACAAATATTAAAGCGGTTCTTACAGGTTTTATATTTTTTATTTTTCAAAAGATACAAATTCTTCAATAAACAAGTAAATAAAATAAATAAATAAAAAGTATAACCAATAAGATGTGAGGGAGAGAGAGGGGATCTAAGGAGAGAAATATGCGAGAAAAAAAGGTGTATCATTTATTAAATGTTAATTGTTGGTAATAAGCTAGCACTGAGGGTTTGATATCGAACACAAACTGCTTTTGAAAGAATAACAAATATTAAAGCGGTTCTTACAGGTTTAATATTTGTTATTCTTTCAAAAGATTTACCATCTTCAAAGAATAAATAAATAGGTAAATAAAAGTATAAATATCAAGGTGTGAGGGAGAGGGAAGGGGTTTATGGGGGGAGGGAAATGCGGGAATATAGGGTGTATGATTTGAAGGTTAATTGCTGGTAATAAACTAGCATTTAGGGTTTGACATCGAACACAAACTTCTTTCAAAAGAATAAAAAATATTAAAGCAGTTCTGTCAGATTTAATATTTGTTATTCTTTCAAATTCTTCAAAAAAATAAAGAAAAATATATCTGTTAAGGTATGAGGGAGAGGGAGGAAATTTAAAGGGTGAAATATGCGGGAAAGTACGGTGTGTAATTTAAATGTTAATTGTTAGTAAGAAACTAGCCTGCAGGGTTTGACATCCAACACAAAAACATCTTTTGAAAGAATAACAGAATACTAAAGCAGTTCTTACTGCTTGAGAAAGAGATTATGTAATATTATATTGTTAGGAATTTTGTATTTAAATAGATAATTTTAATAGAATTATAGTTACAATTGTTTTATTTCTCTGTCCAATACAACGCGTGCCAAATGTTAAGAGAAAGCTACGCCGGAAAAGTAAAATAGAAGAGCACGTGTATTTAACATTGAATAAAAGTTTATCTCCGTAATTGATATTTAATTTGAATAAATGTATTTGAATACTATGTTATCCGTAACTATAATCCTACTCTTTTTGCTTTCCAGAAATTGCTGGAACTGTCTCGCGCGGCCTATTTAAAAAGTTACAAAGGCCGGAGAGAAATGTTTCAGCTCAGTTGTTGTTTAGATAACTGTTGTTGATTTTAGCGAAATCGCAGTGAGATCGGATCAGCCTTCTCCGGGTTTTGGATTCCATTCTATTTAATGTTTTTTATGGTTTAAAATATAGCTACTGATTATATTGCGTGATACTACGGTATTGTACGAATACCTTTGAGGTAAAATCCAGCCTTTTGTTATAATTCTTGTGATAAGAATAAATTTTATTAAATTTTATCGTACTTGTGAATTCAATTCATTACGAACCCGTAAATACGAAATAATATATTAAGTAGCTTGGGAAAATGTATTTCATAAACATTGGAAATGATCAATTAAATCAGCATATGTAATAATTCTTTATTTATAAAAAATATACACATTTACTGACTATTTCAATCATGATTTTTGCTTACCATGTAAACGGCGCAAAAAAAAAGGAAAAAAAAAGCGAGGACAGTTCTATGTCTCCCGTTCTACTGGGTCGATTGACGAAATTAAAATTGCGTTTTTCATGTCTCGAAAGCGCGACTTAGGATATTATTTCATTTATATATAACATTGTTCTAATATAAGTATTCTGACACAAATTCGGAATTTTTCTGAAATAACATACCAATTTGGTTCCCTATTTCGATTCTACAACTCAAATTATGCCTAAATATTAAATTTCATAAAATTTCGTGAGAAATTTACGGAAAAATTCAAAAACTTGTCGTGTTTTTTCAGTTTGAGCCCGGAATAATTCACTTGGCAAACTTCTTAATATATGGCAACCTATTTTCCTGTCCCTTCTATTGTGAATGAGCGGAAAAAAAGTAACATCTTTCTTTTTACATTGTTAATGAGCGGAAAAAAAGTAACATCGTTCTTAGTTTTCAAATAATTTTAACAATGTGCGTAAACCACATTTCCGCTATTATCGCTTCCAACAAATATGACAAATTTCAAAAGGCGCCAATATATAAATTCACGTATATTTTCGGAAATTTTGAATAAAAAGCTCTACGTTTTTGCAAGTATGCTTAAATATGCATACACTTTAAGATGATTGTGCAACTTTTATGGGTTATAATTCAAATTTTTTTTCGAAACATTTATAAAAATTATTTAAAAATACAAATTTAAAAAAGAGTCGCATGTCATTTCAGAAGAAATCGAATTTTATCGGAAAATACCTATATTAGAACAATGCTATATGAGAATCTAGTACATATCCTAAGTTGGGCTTTCGAGACATGAAAAAAGCAATTTGAATTTCATCAATCGGCCCAGTAGAACGGGAGATATAGAACCGTCCTTTTTTTTCGCAGTCTACATTAAAGAAACTGCTAAGATAATACGATAACCTAACACTATACGCAAATCATGAAAAGACTAAATATCAGCATTAAAATTAAGATAAAGATCTTCAAGGATATACTTTCAGCTATCATAAACTAAAACGTGTATCCTGAGATTTCATAAGAATGGATATTTTTATGCTTTCTCTCCACCTCTAATCAATTTATATTCCCGTAAACATTTATTGTGAAGCGTTAATTAGAAGAACCATATGTAGCACAATAAAATTACTAATATTAAAATAAATTGCTACATATATGAAAAGATAGAATATCCAATCGGCAAGCTTCTTGCTTGTAAGAAAGAAAGGTTTATATTTACCACATGTCTAGAATATTATATCCAAAATGAGTTACGCTTGTAAAACTCTTCCAACAATGGTTAGGATTATATCAACAAAAAAAACCGTATGATGGTCGCAGGAAAAATGTAAAAATTTGCTTTCACTGGAGGATGTCTGGAAGAGCGAATGTTTCTACTGCTTCTGAATCAGAAATATTATTTCTGATAAATTATTATTAATGGATTTTGTTTACTACAATTTTATTGTATTAGGATTAGATTTATTACCTATACCAAGCCTAATTTGTATATTCATTAGTTACAATATGTATATATGTGTGTGTGTGTGTGTGCGTGTGCGTGTGCGTGTGTGTGTGTGTGTAGGCATTGACTTACACATATTGAATAGCTTGAAACTATCTATGCGTGTTAAGGTTTTAAGGTTGTTATATTTCAAATACACACTTTGCGGGCATTAATTTTTTCTAGATTAAGAGAAAAGAATATAAATCCCCGTAATATATAATTTTAATAACAACTTTTTTATCTTTTGGCCAACATATACACGTAGGTACGGGAGGTAATATTTTCAATTCAAAACTTTGTTAGTTTGTTTTCAGTAAATGATTAGTAATTTCAGTAAATTAAATTAGTAATAGAAATTAGTAAGTCTGAGGAACTAAGGTCCTCAAAATATGTTCCCACTATTTTTAGAATTATGTTTATCCGTCTGTGTGTGGGCACTTATCTTGTAACTATCCTCTAGAAAAGTTAATTTTTTTTCTCTTTGTACGTACGAAGTGAAGGAAATATTCTAATAGCGAAAAATTTTGCGTAAAATATTTCAAAGAAAATATTCATTCCAACCGCTCTCGAAACTATTTGAACGATGTTTTTGAGTGACATCTGCACGTATGAACAGAATAAAGAACTGTTTCTGCCAAAAAGGATTGCAAAATGGATTCAGAACAGTTTTTTTCGTGAAATCTGTACGTATGTTATGTATGTATTTCGCATAACTCAAGAGCGAGCAGCAGTGGAAAGTTGAAATTTTGTATATGGGACTGCTATAACATGTAATTGTGCTCCTCTCATCTTTGTTGCAATCGGCTTCACCAAAAGTATATATACATATATATATATACTCACTCTGCTACTCGGCTCAGAAGTTTTTTTTAGTCTTACATATTGGTAAATTGTAAATTTTTACTTTACAAATGATGGAATTATCTTGTTCTTATCTTCCGGTTAAAGTTTTAATGCCTTTAGTTAATCTGCATGCAATAGTTGTAGAATTATTAACAATTTAAAAGTTGTTTAAGTTCGGCTAAGCCTATTTCTTTTTACCACAGCAGCCATATTTTTTTACATTTGAAACTTGGCAGAATAGCGAATTAAGTCAGTTTCTGCACCTTCAGTGTCTGTTTGCCGAGTAAATCCAAAAGTAAATTTTCAGTTTTGTGCAGGGAAAAATTTGCCTTCTTGCCTGCTTATCGAATTGTTTGTTTGCGCGTAGAAATTCTAATTTTAATTGTAAATTTTTTTTAATTGCTTTAACTGAATTTGGTGTTTCATGTTCTTCTATATCTTTCAATTTTCAATAAAGATATTTGAGGGTTTATGTATTTTTCCCTGCCGTGAAGTGAGAGCTGAATTAATTGAATGAAAAATATATCTATAATGAAATTCAAGGAGATGAGTTTAAATGAAATGCAGCAAAAAATGTGTGTAATTTAACGGACCGTACAAGGCAGTCCTGCGGTGTACACATCAGATTTTTGAATGATTCATTTATGAGAAATTCCTTCCATTATTCGAGAAAAATATGTATTGAAATACATTTGATTAAAAGGAACTGATAAAATAATTTATAATATATTTCAGTGTTTCGGAAACTTTACATCAACAGAAACATATATATATATGTACCATTTAAAATCAACTTCTAATCCTTTAAAAATGACATTATTTCGGACACAAACAAACCCCTCCCTACGCCCCAAAAAAGAGAAAAAACACTTTTAAGTATACATGTCCATAAATAATCTCCCGACTTTTGAATTAAAAATAAGTTCCTCGGTTTTTGCATTTAAAAAATATTTCTGTACTAGCTTTATCTTTTCATATTCACTAGTTTTCAATTTTACGCCACAATAAAATTGTACACAATATCAAAAGCCATTGATGGGGCGGAGTTTAATAGGCTCACGTCACTTCCCGCATACTAGAAAGAAATGTCCTCAAAGTAACAAAAATTTCTCTCTGCATACATTGAAATAGAATGCTTAAATTTAAACGCCTTTTCATATTTCATAAATAATACCCTAAACACAGTGGGAATAAAAATAGGATGTAAGATTGTTGAATGGCCCGATCAAGCGGAAACGTAAATCGCGTTACGCTGAGCTTCTCTCTGCTGTCAAATTTCAACGTATCGAGTAAAAGAATCAAAAATATATTCCTTAGCACTGGAATGCATAAATTACGCAGAAATTTGCAAATACGTCTCTTTTTTTCGAGTCACGACTATTCTTTATTTTCTCAATAATACATTTTTTTAAATATGGTTTATTTTCTCTTTCTATATTTTTTTAATTCGTATTACACATTAGCAAACTTTACAAGGAGTTTTGAAAATATTTTCCTCGACTGGAAAAGACCTAGCACTATTGTTCCGTTTGTCAATCTGTGTCTCTGATTCTTAACGCGTACAGACTTCCGGAGAGAGAATCGCGAGTATAAGACTGTAAAATAATTGTATTTATGTTCCCGTGCAAGCCGAAATCGGTGAAAAGAAATCAAAACCATTTGACTTTACAAAGGCCTTTAGCAAAGATTATAAAATACACGTCACTGCACGTCGTGCTACGTCATATTGCGTTACCAGTTGATTTATCATGCACGAGAATTCGTCATTGTTGCCACTGCTCGAAGCTCTAATTTAGATGTCTAATTCAGTTTGCACGTGATCTGATAAACAACCAGTGTGAAGTATATAAGTATTAAGGCTGCTGCAGATCGACATTTCGCAGTTATTTTTTTATCGTCTGTGTCTTGCAAGCTGATCCGTCACAAATCTTCTGAAAAACTAATTTTTTTAATTTTAATTGTATCCAAGTAAAAAGAAAATAAGGACAGTTCTATATCTCCCGTTCTACTGGGTCAATTGACGAAATTCGGCCTGCGTTTTGTATGTCTCAAAAGCGAGACCTCCCATATAAGTTAGATTTATATAAAGCATTGTTCTAATATACGTATTTTGACACAAAATCGGACTGTTTTTCTGAAATGATATGCCAATGTTTTTCCATTTTCGATTCTACGATTCAAAGTATACCAAACTGCCAAGTTTTGTAAAAATTGGCACGAGTAGTTTTTAAAAAATTCGCTCTCAACATTTTAGCTCCTCCATATTATTTGAATTTGGTATATATTTATTAATATCTCTTTTTTATTAAACTTATTTGATTCTTCCTTCCACATTCCAAAATTTAAGTTCACTCCAAACGAAATTCATCGATTTTTATGATTTATGTTTAAAATTTGTACTTTTAAAATAATTTTAATAATTTTTTCGAACAAAATTTGTATTATAATCTAATAACGTTTTTAACATCCATACAAAGTAGATATATTTCTAAGAATACCTGCAAAACATTAGAGCTTTTTATTCAGCATTTCTGAAGATATACGTGAATTCATATATTGAAGCATTCTGAAGTTTGGTATATTTTTTAAAGCGATAATACATCAAATGTGCTTCAGGCACTTTATTAAAATTGTTTGAAAGTAGGAACGATGTGACGTTTTCCGTTCAAGCACAATGTAAAAAGGGAAAAAACAATAACTTGCAATATATCAAGAAGTTCTAGAAGTGGATAATTTTTGGCGTAAACTGAAGAAAATCGACCAAGACAAATTTTTAAATTTCTCCATAAATTTCTCACCAAAAATTACAATATTTGATATTTAGGCGTTTTTTGAGTCGTAGAATCGAAAGGTGCCCGATGATAACATCGCGGACGAAAACGTTGCGGAGAAAACAACGCAAGGCGAAAACGTCGGGGCGCAAAAAACATCGTAGGAGAAAATAAAGCAAAGAGAAAACATCACAGTTCTAAAACATCGTGGTACAAAACATCGACGTCGAAAATGAAGAGGTTCAAAAACTTCGCAGTTTAAAAACATCACCATCGAAAATATCTTGGTAAAACATAAAGTACCTACAAATCATCGCATGACGATAACATCGCAAACATGCGTTTTTCAGGCCTTAATAATTGTGAAATTTAATGATTGTTTAATAATTGTAAAAACTCGCATAAAGATTTGTGAGCGCAAGATGGAAAGGAGGATAATTTTCACTATCACATCTTTTGTTAACTAATAAATATTTACTGAAAATGTAAAATAGAAACTTAATCATCGAAAATTAACGCAACATATAGCACTTAATATCAAACTAACATAGTTGACTAATAAAGGTCATTAATTAATCATTTTTTTATAAAGTTTTACTGGTAATTTTTAATGAAAAGTATAATCTAAAAAAGAATAGAAAAAGAAGGATAAGTAACTGCATGAACTTATCACTAAAACAATTGCTAATTATGATATTATTTTCTTCCCTTTTGTTATTCTGATACTCTTATAGTGAAAATTATTTCCTGTTTTATTTAAATTTCTTGTTTTTTAAAAATTTATTAGTTAATAAAAAATTATCCTTTTTTCCACCTAGCTCTCATAAATCATTAAGCGAATATCCATTAACAATTATTAAAGCCTGAAAAACGCATGTCTGCGATGTTATCGTCATTCGATGATTTGCAGGTACTTTATTTTTTACCACGATGTTTTCGACGACGATGTTTTAAACTGCGAAGTTTTTGGACCACTGTATTTTCGACGATGATATTTTGCACCACGATGTTTTAGAACTGCGATGTTTTCTCTTTGCTTTATTTTCTCCTACGATGTTTTGTACCACGATGATTTCGCCTTGCGTTGTTTTCTCCCCGACGTTTTCGTCCGCGATGTTTTTGTAGCGATGTTTTCGGCTGTAACCTATCGAAATATGGAAAAACATTGGCATTTCATTTCAGAAGAAAGTCCGATTTGGTGTCAAAGTACCTATATTGTAGCAATGCTATATATAAATCTAATGCATATCCTAAGCCGCACTGTCGTGAAGTGAAAAAAGCAAGTTGAATTTCGCCCATCGACGCAGTAGAACGAGAGATATAGAAGATAGCCCTTCTTAGATCAAAGGGGCAATTTGCCCAGAAGGACTGTTAATTTCGTTTTGGCATTTTGCGTTGATGCACAAAAACCATTGTCTCCCTTTTCAAATTATTTCAACTAAATATTATCGCCCTGTATTGTATTTAAAGAAATTAATTAATGAAGAATCTGCATAAATGTATGTATATTTCTCGCACTAGATAAAACTACGGTACATACAATCATCCAATTTTGAGTATAGAACGATTCCACCGAAATATGGGTACCTGGAAGCCTAATTTGGAATTTAAAATTTTTTTATTATCGATTTCATATTTTGTAACACTTTAACGAATTTTTTATTAGCAAACTCAACTATTTCAAAGACAGCAATGGCAACACTGCATGGAAAAAAAACTTTTCGTATGCAGCGCGAGGAACTGTGTATCGGAAATTATAAAGATATGCTCATTTTAAAATTATGTTGTGATATTGCTCTTGAATTGAATTTTAGGGTTTAAATGCGAAGAACATGATATTTAATAAACAAAAGTAACACAGAAAATGTTAGAAAAGGCGCGCATTTGAACGTAATTTAAAATCTAAGAACTTTCAGATTTCTGTTTTTAGTCCAAAGAGGCTTTGTCCCTGAAGGACTATTGTTTTTCTTTTGCGATTTTGGTTGGGTCCCCCTGAATCTCCGTTTCACTTTTTAAATTGTTGCCACCAAATATTACCGCCCTGTATTATATTTAAAGAAATTAAATTTTTAGGAGTTTTTGGCCGAATTTTTTAAGTTTCTCGATTTTCTGAGAATTAACAAAAAAGAAACACCTGAAAGGTTTCAGATTCTAAATTACGTGAAGAATAATGAAATGAAGAATCTGCGTAAATGTATGTATTTTCCTCGCATTGTGATAAAACGACGATGCCTAGAGCTATCCAATTTTGAATGACGTGGTCCTACTGCGAATTTGGGCATCTGGAAGCCCAAATTTGAAATTTGGAGTTAGTTTTATTATCGCTTTCATATTTTGTACAATTTTAATGAATTTTTGATTAACGAACCCAAGGATTTCAAAGTCAGCAATGGCAACGTTGTACAGAAAAAACATATTTATTTCCAGCGGGTGAGAATGCGTATCTGAAATTCTAAAGATACGCTCATTTTAAAATTATTTTGCGGTATTGCTCTTGAACTGAATTTTATGGTTCAAGTACGAAGAACATGATATTTAATAAATAAATGTAACACACAAAATGTTGTAATTTAAAATCTGAAACATTTCACGTGCTTTTTTGTGTGTGTGTGTGTGCGTGTGTGTATTGGTGTGTTGATTATTGACTGATTATTGGGGCGAAGTCCCCAGTCCACCTAGCGGAATTATGACGCCCGCATGACTCATTAGCGGACCAGCCCATTTCAACAACAAACGGTGGTATCCAGCGGCCCGGCCATATCAAAAGAGTTAGTAAAAGGAAACGAAACAAAACAATCAATACGAGCAGAGAAACTCAAACTGTCACTGGACCTAAATACAATAAACTACACAAAACGAACTAAAAAGAATAAAATAAAACAACACAAAATATGCAAAAGAAAACACATATACTTCCGAGCACACAATACATCAAATAATTCCCATAGCTTGTTTATTGTTACTTATAGACTTCAGAATGTTCTTCGCATATTCTACTAAATTAGCATAATTCTTTTCAAAGTCATTTTTATAATATTTCTTAAAATTTTCCCTTACCCTCTCAGTCAACATACAATTTTCAAAGAAGTGCCCTGCATCACCAATGTCATTGCATATCAAACATTGATTGTTATTCTGATGGCCAAAACGTTTGTGATAGGCCTGGAATCGTCCATGTCCTGTCATGATTTGATTTAAATCAATATCATTAAATGTTTTCATTCTTTTATTCACTTTGATATTCTTCAATAGACCTTTATTTCCTTTGGACGATCCCCAGATCCCCATCTTTCTTCCCATTTATTGATAACATCGTTATACAATGTAGCAATAGTTTTCCTTCGTGAATCCTGCACATTGTTTAGTACTAGGCCATCACCAAGCGCAGGTTTCTGTGGTCTGGACCCGACAGTGGCTGTGTGTGTGTGCGTGCGTGCGTGCGTGCGTGCGTGTGTGCATATTAATTTTCAGAAAATCCAGAAACTTAAAAAATCCGCGAAGAACTTTCTGCTACTAATATTATCTCAGGTGAGAAGATGGCAAAGGCTTTTATTCAGAACTGCATTTATTCCGAATGCTCAAATCTTTTACATGCCGATCAAATAGGCAGTGCTTAAGACAGAACTTGAGAAACAAACGAAGTGCAATTTTGATCGGGTTTAGCAAATCCAAAAAGTGTATAATTATGAATATAAACCAGTCCTTGCCTAAGACTGGAAGTAAATCTTTTCCTCAAACTTTCAGCCAAAATTTATCCTCCCTCCCCTGTGTGAAAACCGAATTTAAATTTACCTATAAATCTAACTATATAAATCGCCAAAAGTGCTATTAATTGACCATAGCTACGCTTAAGGGTCGAACTGAATGTGAGTGACAGCTCTCCGTCAGCTTCCACTGAAAAGCAAGCGCGACGAACAGCGTACATATCTTGCTATAAGATATAACTTCAACCTTATATGCTTTCCAGTAATTTCGAGAAATGGAATTTACTACAGATTTTTCGGCGGTCGAGTGAAAACTATTTAAGACCGGAGAAGGATTTGCTCTTAGTTGTGATGAGTTTTTAGTTCGGAGCTGAGTATTTAGATATCCGTGAGAGCTTCGCCTTTTAGATGCGCTTTGCATTGCGTTGTGTTTAACGTTTTTAATAGTTTGAAGTGCAACTACTGATTGAACTGTTAAGTTCTAGATTAGTGACGTTTTCTTTTGCTAAAATAAATATTATTACGCTATCATCAGTTGTGTGCACATTCAGTTTATTGCGAGCGCGTATGCACGCAACAATATGATTATCTTCAATAACATTAAATACCTAAGGTTGAAAACTTCCCACTTGGAGTGAGTATAGGATGTTGTAAAACTTGCGTTCCAATTTGGCTGTAAGGAGCCAACGCTGAAATGATTTTGTGATGCAAATGAAAATGGTAATTCTTAATAAATATTTCATAAATATTCATTTCTGTACTGATTATCGTCGACAGATTTACTATCTTAAATCTATGAAATAAACAATACTTGCACATATGCTGTAAACTATTCAAATAGATTCAGAAGCCGAAATGAGCTGCGTTTTTTATCATTGTTTATTTTGTTTTGTTTCTTAACCTGTAAAGTTCTACTGTCCTTCTGTTGTATAGAATCTTGAGAAATAGTGATTGCACTGAGGAAGGGTTAAAACTGCCCTTTATTAAACTCTTTAACTTATTTACAATGCGTCAACTTGAAGCTAACATACTACGCCTCAACTTGGGCGGTAACTGAAACAATAGAATCAAACTTAAGAATTCAAGATGTTCGCAAATAGTAGAATTACACTGCAGGTCTCATATAATCCCGTAGCCTACAGCGTGTGGATGAGTCTACTGGCAGGCAGCAAGATAATAGCGCTTAAGCCATGTCAAACCAGCAGTAACTGCTAAACAGAAATTTGCGTATAACCACGCACGCCAATTTCCAGGACTCTCTCTTTTTCTACTGGAACGTCGATATTTAACTTATTCTCTCACTGGCAGAAGTTGCATTTCTTAGGCGCGATACCAAATTTAAATATTCTGACACTGACAATTAGGGGAAGGAAGGCTTATAGGAAAGTAACTTTAAAAAATTTAAATTAACTGATTATTTAAAATAACTATAAATCCCTACAAACTATCATTGTGCAAAACAGTAAATTTGTATTTTACAAATTTAAAAACTAAAGTTATATAATAAGATAAAAATATCTGAAACGTTTCAGATTTTAAATTACGTCAAAGACGGCGTTTCTTTAACATTTTGTGTGTTATCTTTATTTATTAAATATCATGTTCTCGTACTCGAACCATAAAATTCAGTTCAACAGGAACATCGCAAAATAATATTAAAATGAGAATATTTTTATCATTTCCGTTAAACAGTCTCGCGGTCTGAAGATAAAAATGTTTTTTTTTTGTTTCGTACAGTGTTGCCATTGCTCATTGCTTTTCAATTTTTGTTAATCAAACGCTTTTTGTTAACCAAAATTTGTTAAGGTGTTACAAAATATGAAATCGATAATAAAACCGATTTCAAATTCCCAATTAGGGCTTTTTAGATGACCATATTCGGTGGAAGATTACGTTATTCAGAATTTGATGGCTCTAGGTACCGCCGTTTTATCACAAAGCGAGAAACATGCATACATTTATGCAGATTCTTCATTATTTAATTTCTTTAAATATAATGCAGGGCGATAATATTAGGTGGCAACAATTTGAAAAGGTAAACAACGCTTGTAGTGAATCAATGCAAAAGGCCAAGACGAAATGAATAATCCTTCTGGGCAACTTGCCTCTTTGGACTAATAAATTATTCAAATAATAGACTGGAATGTTAATAGTTATGCAAAAAGATTAAATTTAAGGAAAAAAGTGCAAAAAAATCGGTGAAATAGCAAAAGAATTGCAATTCCTGATTACGAAGGAAACTGTCATTCTAATAAAACATTTTACGATATGCAATATAATAATGATGTTTGAAATGTTTAACTAGCTTGTCTTACTTTTAATACCTTCAATTATTCTCTTGTTTTTGCTCAATGTTTCCAAAGTATATAAATTAGACAAAGGTTGCTTAAATAATAGAAGAAAAAGCTGACGGCGGGAATTGGCTGATACGCCCACCAGTTTATTTCTCCGTCAGTTCTGGTTCCGGTGCGTGCTAACTCGGATCCGGTGGCTGGTTTTATGCAGAATCGGAAAGCTGAATTTAATTCTTTATTAGTATAAAAGTTCGTAATAGGAAATTTGCTGGCCTAGTCTTCAGTGAAACAAATAGCTTATAGTAGTTAAAAGTTTATTTTACTGAAGCAGCAAGACCTTTGAAAGAAACTGTGGTTATTTTGTTTAATGTTTAAATTCTTAGCAGTTTTTAATCATGTGGAAATAGAATTAAAGTACCTATGTTAGCTGGTGATCTATTCACACTTCTACGGGTCTGAGAAAACGTTTCTGACGTTTTTAGAGTAAAATTCAGCTGGTTTTCTTATAGTGTGAAATACAATTTATTTGAACCAAATATGCTCCATTATTATTGACAATGTTTCGCTATTTGTCGGGTCGTTTGGTTTGATTTATTGTGATTACGGTAAAGCACACTAAGAATCTCTGCCTAAAGGGAGAGGTGCCTTCGTGGAGAACTCTGTAAAGGAAAATAGCTCGTATATACGTTACACATGGGGAAACCCACGAAAACGCCCACACAGCCAACCAATTCGCGAGATTCGAACCTCGTACCGAACTACCAGTGTTCAGAGACTTTACCGCTTGACAGATGGTGGGCCTGTATCTTTTGGTATGCCACGGTTGACGAACCTCGGCGGTTTCTGGTTAGAAACTGAGTCAAGTGGTTTTAATAGGCCTCTAATGAAACCTGCCTAATTCCACCAAGAGAATTCAGCATAGATCGGAACAAGTAATAGTCCGATAGTTCTAGGTCTGGACTATACAGTTGGTGAATCAGAACCACGCTTGCACAATTTTTGACGGATCTTCAAAGACGTGTGTAGTCAGGTGTTGTCTGACGGAAGAAAACACCATTCCTTTTTATTAAATTCGGGTCTTTTCTTTCAATTGCTCTGGTATAATCTCTCTAGTATTTCACAGTAGAGTTGAGAATTAATCGTCTGACCAACTGGAAGTAGCTCATCGTGGACGATTCCTTTGAAGTCCCACAACACACAGCAGCAATCCCTTATGACAGCTCGCAACATCTTATGACTGTTTACAATCTTTTATCGACGATCTTTTACGCTTGCGACTGTCCTATGTGATCCATGTTTCATCCCCTGTTATGAAACGTTTGACAAATGGCTCGAATTCATGGCGTTTCAGCAGCGCATCACAGATATTAATTCGGTTAGTAGCTTTTCGCGCTCAACTTACGCGGAACCCAGACATCGAGTGTCTTCTTGTAGCCAGTTTTGTGTAAATAGTCCAAAACAGTTTTGTGGTCAATGACTGGCTCCATACCAGTGTTGACACTGCTTATGTGCTTATCTTGCTAGATTCTTGCAAGAATTTCACAGCTTTTTCAGGAATTAGACCACCATCGTGTGACTCATCTTTCACGTCAAAAATACCAGAACAAAAGCGAGCGAACCATTTCCAGGCACACGATTTTGATAAGGTACCTTCACCGTACACAGCACAAAGTTTTGCACAAGCCTCCCATTATGCGTTCTCCCCTTTGTCCTAATAATATTGCAAAATGTACAGCAAGTTTTCTTTACTTTTCTCCATTGTCAAATATATACAACTTTACACCCATATACGTTCGATGTTTATATAATCACAGTAACGCTCGAAGAATCATTTTTCAAACAAGTATTAGTGATGTCACTGCCATCTGTGTTTCTTGAGTTATTTCCTATTAAGGCTATGTATCGAAAAAAACGCCACGAACTTTTTCTCAACAATATATCCAGCAGTATGTTGAGTATCTTAACACATCCCATTATATCCATTCGCTCTCTTCTTTCTTGAGATTTTTTGCGACTGTTTAATCAGAACAATTTTGTACCTTCAGACATGGAAAGAATTCAATAATTTCTCAAATGCAGCTTTTTCTTATTATTCAGCGATTATTCCTGATTTCAGATGCGAAAGAGATGCTATCGCAAAGAAATCGCAAGTTTGTATTCGATTCGTAACATCTTGAAAGAAATAAAATCATAGTCTGCAGGGAAAGTCTACCAGCAAATAGTCCTGAACAAGAACACGATACCAAATGGAATAAACTGGACTTTGATGATTTAACTTGGGAGCACGCGAGCTCATATGAATTAATGAATTACACGAGCGCGCGCACTTGCTCCAATAGACCCTTAGATTTTTTTTGGGGGGGGGAAGGAAAAGAGTGTAAATTTTCAGAAAAAGTGTTACATCTATGCCAACAATAAATTTTATGACCAAACTTTAAAATTATGCACATTAATTTTTTTAATTTCTCCAAAGGCTTTCATGAAATAAAATTCCATAAAGCAACAGAAAATCGCACCGACAAACGTTTCTCCAGAAAATATAAATTCAGAAATTAATTCCCTAACATATTGAGAAACAGATGCGTAAAATGCAAAATTAAAATTACTCATTCTGTGCTTTCGCTGGCAAATTTTGGCGGCACTGGTTTTATTTTCTTCTTTTGCTGAATATATAAACTGAATATATAAATGTGACATCATAATACGGGATCTTTACAATAAAATTATACACATTTTCCGATTCAAGGTAAAATTCTAAGCACGCTAATACATATAATAATATTTTAAGTATTTCAGCTACATATTTTAGCCAAGCAACTTGCTAAAATGTTAAAAAAATAAAATGATAGCTTTTAAACATACTGAATTTCATGAAAATACGTTTATATGCTGCCGGCAATTTCTTGTATGACAACGCATATCGTACATATGCTGCAACGATCTATTATTATCCTGGCATAAATGATATATATTCTGGTCTATATCCGAGTCTGTTAACTAAGAAATTAAGATTTTAGTAGAAAATATCTACGTGCATAATTATTTTCGTTTAAATCATACTTTTATCATCACTAACCTGATAGCACGTGCGTTCATATGAATGACACGAGCGCACGCGCTAGGTCCAAAAGATCTGATTCTTCTTTTTTGAAGAAAATATTGTAAATCTTCAAAAGAATTGTTACATGTCTGCCAATAATAAATTTTATGATCAAATTTATAAACTATGCACATTAAAATTTGTAATTTCTTTAAGTGCTTTTATGAAATAAAATTTCTTAAAGGAATAGGAAATCGTATTATATATTAACAAAGGGGAAAAAACAAAGGGGTATATCTTTACTTTGTATTGATTCTCATTTTCTTTATTAGTATTATAGACGAAGAAAAAAATGAAACAATAAACGTTAGCAGCACAATGAACGAAGTGTGCCCGAGTGTTCCAAATACAAAAATTTTTCACATTCGGTGCAGCGTGTTTTCACTTTTCTGTGGCTTTTTCGCTAGGCAAACGTTGCGACTTTTTTTCCTTTTCCGATAACCTTTTTTTCAGTAAAACAATTTATGTCATTCTCATTTTCCTTTCAGATCTGTATGAGTTTCTGAATCAGTATCATGTGAACTAAAAATTCATGATCACTTCCTTCCTCCTTTTTTTCAATATGTTCTTCGCCAGTTGATGCATCTAATAACGCTTGCAACATTTCTTCCTTCTAAGATAAATTACGCGACATGTTTGCAGCTTTGTATACTATCATAAACCAACTATGTAAGAGCAATATGAATAGGCGCTCTGGGTCTAAAAGATCCGATCTGATTAGGATCAGGACTCCGAATCAAAGCTCCAAAGAAAAAACTTCGGAAACATAAAGAGGTGGACTTTAAATACAAATACAATGGACATCAACAACATACGTGAAATAGGTGTGCTTTAAGAACGTTTTCTGTAATCGCGCATGTCCATTGGACCCAGTGTTAGTGCTCGCAGGTTAACTCAACTTCTGTTGTCTTCAGGTAATTTTGAGATATGCAGAATGAAAGGAAATGCTTGCTTATTGCTCAAAATTGAAAACAATATAGGTTTTACGTCTATGGATTTCAACTCAAGGCTACTTAATTTACTGCAGTCAACTATACTCACCTCTTCCACCACGCAGTCAGCTGCTAGTTGGAGCTGATAAAAGGCGTAACAGTTTATCAGCATCCAATAATTACTCCTAAATGATTAGATTCCAGTTAACCATCCTTGACAACAGAGGCTACTCCCATACCTTTTAGACCATTTGTATGTATTTGCAAAAATATTTTATCTAAAATTCTTTTTCTTTTAGGTTTTCCAATTGATAATGTAATATATCAATATTAAACATTCAGATATATGCAATCATTAAATATTCAGAGACTATGGTGCGAGCTTACGCTTTTAACGCTCTTAGCCATTACCTAGTGCTCAACGTTCTTAGCAATTTTAAGTAAAAATTATTGATTCTTCTCTGTCATACTGAGAAGAGCTATATGGGAACTTTTGTGTGAAACGTTCTACACCTATAAAGTATTTTTGGAAAAATAAATGTCATCAAGCGATCGTCGGTTCTTCACGCGTTGAATCCACTATAAACCATACTCACGTAACATTAAACATTTTTCAGTTTTTGTTGCAAAATTTGGCTAGAAATAGCCAAAATTCGCCAAACTTGGTGCCCATTTGGCAATATTTGGTTCTGACTCCTGTATAACTGTAATTAGTCTATTCTCTATATGTGACTGTATTTGGCCCTATACACAGGGTGTATCAGTACAGCGGTGATAAAATTGGAGGAGAGATAGAATACACTTAGACGATGGGAAATTACATAGCAATGTGTGGTCGGAAACACTTTCCTGGCGCGTCAGTGACGACACAAAAGTCAACAAGAAAGGACACGAAAGGGGTGAGAAAACATGTTTATTAGTCGGAGTACAACAAAAACAAAGAAAAAGCAACTTAAAGTGACAACGATCATCATCAAAGTTTTTCGAAATTACGACCCATACCATGATGCAGAAACCGTGCGTCATGCATTTTCCATTCGTGATACAGATCTTCCATGCGCCAGAGAAGTGAGACCTGCATCACGGTCTGGGGTCGTAATTTCGAACACATTCTTTAATGACGGTCATTGTTTGCTTTTGTTCTTATTTGTAGGTGTCTGCTGTACTAAACATAATAAATCATGTCTTGTCTCACTGTTTGCACCCTTCCCTTTATGTCGTCACTACCGCGCCAGGGAAGCGTTTCCGACCATGCATTGCTATGTGATTTCCCATCGTCTAGATGCACTCTATATCTCCGAAAGTTTGTCATTGATGTACTGATACACCTAGTATATAACTGTAACAGTATATGCCTACCAGCAATTTGGAAAAATGGAAGGAACTGGAAATTTCTCTGTGCTCGAAGGACAACTATTTAAGACCGGAGACAGTACTTAATTCAGAGGATTTCGAAGCATTGAGAAATATCCTTGTGAGCTTGATGCGCTTTGCATTGCGTTGCGTTTAACATTCTTAGTAGTTCGAAATGGTAACTATTGATTGTGCCCTGACATACTGAAAAGAGTTGTACGAGCACTTTTGTGAAAAGTTCCAGAACTGTAATGTGTTTCTTTTGAGGAAAATTAATTTGATCAAACTATCCTCTGTTCTGTGTGCATTTATTCCATTACGAGCCCGTAGGCACGTAACAATACGAACTTCGTTTGAAGGGTATTTACACATCAAACAAAACCAAAATTCGCTTTAACTCTCTTACGCCTTAATTCTGAAAAAGAATAATCTTTGTAGATACTGAGGCAACAATTTTAAACCTTTGATGCTAATACAAGGGGAGAGGTGAGTTATTTTTGAGTATATTCATGATCACTTCTTTCCTCCTTCGGCGGTTAAACCATTCGCCCCATTAACGCGCGCGTAACTATTACTGAAAACTTTTTAAAATTTAAATTTCTTTGCTTTAGGCATTAATCATTGTATTATGAATAAATTAAATTTTCTTGTGACCACATTTACACAGCTATGTTTACAAACATATCCAACTTTCAAAGGCACTTAAACTTATGACATTAAATTATTAAACACTGTTAAAACAATAGGAAATAACATCTAGCATCTCACTGATGTAACTCATGTTTAATGCTACACTTCATAACGCAGGCAATTTTAATAAGTGTTCATGTCTTCTCTATCTCAGCAGCTTCTCCACTTTTACGATTTAATTAGCATTTGATGCCATAACAGGCACAGTCCAGACCACATTTAATGGCACTTTCGGCTCTTGCAAGGCGGGCCTGGGTTTAAGAGCTGGAGGCCACAATAAATTTTATTACAGTGCTTCCAAAGAGGACTGCCATGTTCATGTAATGCTGTAATTCCGGTAGTAACTCAGAGTAGAATGGCACGAAGCAGTTTATGGACTTTCCATTCGTAACCGCAGTTACCACAGCTTCCTGACGTTTATTTATTTAACACTTGAAACGTGCTTGTCTATCAGTACACACATTCCCCGTTTCATTGTGGTAAATGTAGCCAGCTATGCAACTTTTATTTATTATGACGGCCTGTTTGTGATGATGTGAAGTGGAAAATATATGAAGCTTGTATGATATATGAAGTTTGGCAGAAAAATTCTAAACATCATTAACAATCTTTATGTGTCGCAACTCATAACGCATTTAGCGGAATTTTCGTATTACTCGGGGATTATTTTTCTTACATTCTACGTTCATATAGCGTTGTAGGTAGTTCATAGAAGGTATACTGCGCAAAGAATAAATGGGACAGTTCTATTCTCCCGTTTCACTGGGCCCATGGACGAAATTCAAATTGCGCTTTTCATGTCTCGAAATCGCGACTTAGGATATATACTAGATTTATATGTAGTATCATTCTAACATGAAAATTTGACACAAAATCAGCCTTCTTCTGAAATGACATGCCAATTTTCTACCATATTTCGAGTCTACAATTCAAATTATGCCTAAATATTAAATTTTGTAAAATTTGGTGCGAAATTTACGCAGAAATTCAAAAATTTATCTTGGCGTATTTTTTTCAGTTTTCGCCAAGAATAATTCACTTGGCGAACTTCTTTATTTATAGCAATCTAGTTTCCTTTTGTTTTTTTCATTACAGACGAGCGGGAAAAAAGTTGGCGTTCACACTTTCAAATAATTTTAACAAAGTGCGTAAACCACATTTGTGTTATTATGCTTTCAAGAAATACGCCAAATTTCAAGCGCGCAAATATATAAATTCACGTATATCTTAAAACAATTTGAATAAAAAACCCTAATTTCAAATGACGGTAAACATTTATAGATTATAATTCAAAATGTTTTCGAAAAATTTATAAAAATTATTTAAAAATATAAATTTTAAAAATAAATCATAAAACATGGACGAATTTTATTTGTAATGAACCTAAATTTCGAAATG
>KK112842.1:148838-209954 GCA_000611955.2 Stegodyphus mimosarum
AAATTCAATTAACATAGAGGAGCTAAATTTTTCAGAGCTAAGTTTTTAAAACCTACTCGTGCGATTTTTACAAAATTTGGTAGTTTGTCATAATTTGAATCTTAGAATCAAAATACGGAAAAAAATTGGCATGTTATTTCAGAAAAAGTCCGATTTTGTGTCAAAATACCTATATTTGAACAATTATATACATATAAATCTAATACATATCCTAAGTCGCGGTTTCGAGACATGGAAAACGCAATTAGAATTTCGTCAATCGGCCCAGTAGAACTGGAGATATAGAACTGTCCCCCCCTTTTTTTGCGCAGTGTACGTTTCATAAGAGCAGACGATAGTATTTTCTTAATCAGCAAAACTTAACTACTGACTTGAATTCAAGTTTAAAATTCCTCGTGTCTCAAATATCTTATGCAGTTCTTTCTTATGTTTCATAACACGATCATTCTACGCAAAAATTAAAAGATAATTCGAAATTATGGAACTGAAATTCAAACAATTCCAACTAAAATTAAATTCGAAGCATCTCTATATTTCGAGGAAAAAATAAAGCCACAGCACTAAGGTTTTCTTACTCAAATTTATTGCAGTGTCGTGAAACAAAAGGAACTGCCATCCTAAAGTGATGTTTCAAGTGCCTAATGCATAACATTTATTCCATTATTTTTCGCGCGTTGTATTCCCATTACTTTTATTCTAAAACTTTTGTATTGTTCTCTTATTGATGGAAAAAGGCTTATTGGATCCTTTAGTAAAACGAAAATAGCATCGAAAACATCAACGTTAAAGAGATTCAGAAAAATTAAGTTCTCAGGACGACTGACTTCACAAATTATACCGCAACGAAATGGCCGAATTTATGCTATTATCCTTTGCATTTGTAATAATAATTCTTTGAAACATTAATTAAATATATTAAAAGCATTTTACGAATTCTGTATTTATTTCAAGCTACAAATTATCAGTCATTTTTATAAAGAAATTATTCCAGTGAGTTTATCAAGATAAGTGAAAATACTGTTGCGTGCGTACGGGTTTGTAATACACTGCCGACCACCCAAATTACAACACCAAGAAATACAAGAGATATCACAAAAAATTTATTTAGTAGATAACATGTTGGCCAAGTATCAAATGACTAAATTTATAGCCTTCTGTGAAGTGTAGTTCCTTCCAGAATCAGTAGCCAGAGTAGCCACCATTGTTGGACATCACCGCTGCCACACGCCTCGGCATTGATTCAAACAGACTTTGGATGTGTTCATGGGGTACAGCAGACCAGCAGCTTCTACACGTTGCCAAAGTTGATCTGGTGTGGCAGTTTGGGATGTAATCTGGGTCAATCGTTCAGTAACCATGGGCCACATGTTTTCTCTCGGCGAAAGATCCGGAGAGCGAGCCGGCCAGGGAAGCAATTCAATCTGGCGACTGACGACGAACCCTTGGACAATGCGTGCCACATGTGGGCGCGCATTATCCTTGTTGAAATAAGACTGTGGGCAAGCTAGAATGCAAGGAAGGACAACTGGCTCCAACACCTCGAAGATGTAGCGCTGACTGTTTAAAGTACAGGCAATGCGTACTAGAGGAGTGCAAGAGTGATATCCAATACCGCCCCATACCATAATACCAGGTGCAGGACCAGTGTGGCGGTGCATAACGCAGCTGTTCAGCATCCTCTCTGCACGGTGCCTCAAGACTGGAATCCGACCATCGTCGTGTTGGAGACAGAAGCGTGACTCGTCAGTAAAGACAATTTCCTTTCATTCTGCCGTCCACATCCTTCTTTCATCGCACCATTGGCGGCGGAGACGTCTGTGGTTCAGCGTCAAGGGTAGACGAAGCAATGGACATCTTGCGGACGGAGCACTCTGCTGTAAACGTGGATGATGCAGACAATGGATGATGCGCTACAGACTGAATGTGCTGTGCTATGGTTCGTGATGTTACTGAGCGATCCATCACTGCCATGCGCGCAATGTTCCTGTCATCACGTGAAGTGGTGCACTGAGGTGGATGCGATCGAACACGTCGGTTAGTCGTACCCTCCCGCATCCAACGATCACATATCCGCATTACAGTTGTTTGGTTTCCTCCAACACGACTACCGATTTCCCTGAAAGATAATCCATACTCTCGTTAGGCCACTATTCCTCTGTCGAACTCCGATACTTGATCAAATGATGATAGCTATTTATTACGAGGCATAATGGATCGTTTTTTTTTTTTTTTGAAAAAAAACCACCAGAAAAACACAATTGCCGAATATGAAATCGTCGAAAACTCCAAGCCTTTAATAGCGCTTTGAAGTGGCGCCACAGGCGCTCGTGATGTGCGTCTGCGCTGAAAGTCTAATCATTTGCATTTCTCATCGCCGCTAATGCATGTTGTAAATTTCATGTTATTTGTATGCTTCCTGCAGGGTGTTGCATTTACGTCCGCCTGCAGTGTATATTGAATGTGCAAATCCTATTATAAGTTAATAAAAATTAATTTTTTTATCAAAATTAATACAGAACTCTGGAACTTTCCACAGAAGTATTCGCACAAGTGTTCACAGTATCACACAATGTAATAAGTGGTTACACACTTCAAACTACTAAAAACTTTAATACAACGCAATGCAAATCGCATCTAAAGAGAAAGCTATAACTTGGGTATGTCAATTCACGCGGAACTAAACAGCCCGCAACAACAGTAACTAAGCAACTGTGAGCAGATGCTCTCTCTTAGGCATTAAATTGTTTTCAACCGGCAACGAGATATTTCTCATACTTTCTGCTTCTAAAAATTACTCTAAAATAATATGAAGATGGAATTATGGTTACAGCTAACATAGTGGTCAATTACATTTATTCAATTTCAATACAAATTACCGAGATACCCATTTACTCAATATTAAATGTACGTACCCCTGTACTGGAAAGTAATACGAAGATGGATTTACGGTTACAGCTAACATAGTGGTCAATTATATTTATTCAATTTCAATACAAATTACTGAGATGCCTATTTACTCAATATTAAATGTACTTATCTGTATTCTTTCTTACTTTTACGGCATAGCTTTCTCTTAAAATTTGTCTCGCGCTACTTTACATAGAAAAATATAAAAATTTTAATTATAATTCTATTAAAATTGCCTGTTTAAATGCAAAATTCGTAACAATACGTTAAAATTTTGGGTACAATAAAGTGCACGATCTTTTAGTCACATATCTATTTTTACATTTTGCTGAAATATAAAAAAATTCCTTTTATTGAACGTCATGTCATATTTGCGCATACTTCAAGGTTCCAAAACTAGACGCAGGATTGGGAGGAGGAGATTTCGCCATATTATACAATTATAAAAAATAAAAATTTAACTGAAAGTTGTATTGTTTCAGCAGTAGAGAACTATTGGCTTTTAGAGGATGTGCCTTTGTGGAAGCTTTTTAAGGCAAATGACTTATCTGGCAGAATTATTTATCTTACGTATGAAAAAGCAAGAAAACGTCTAAGCAGCAAGCAATCAAATCTGAGCCATTACCTACCGAAGCTTTCTAATTTAAACCATTTAGCCAATTGTGAGATAACGAAAAAAGAGGAACAATTATCAAGTACTTAAAATCCAAGATATGTAGGGTTTGCTAAGTTATTAAGGTGTCTGAGGCAGGGAGCACGGAAAATTAGTGGTGCTCTCGCCGGAATTCGAATTCTAGATCTTCCGGTTTCCAGCCAGACGTGCTATCACTTACACCACTGATTCTCAACCACTCAGCGCGCCACTTTTATGTACCGCCAAATTCTTAAAGCGTCCCGCCAAATTTTAGAAATGTATATAGTAAAAATTATAATGGGTTTAAACCTAGTATTCGGTACACATGAGAATTGGTGAAATTCGGTTTTTAAGACATTAATAAGCCCGCCAATTGTTTCATCCAAGCTGATTTTGGTGCTTTGGAGGAGAGCGCATTTCGGAGCATTTTCGCCCATGTTCAGTACATAATTTAAATTAAGGAATTCTGGTTGGTGCAGATGGGAGACTAGCTTACTTATCAGACATTTTTGTCATTTTTCATAACATAAATTCAAGTATGCAAGGGCCGAAAGAAAATATATATTAAAGTCAGCAGATAAACTGGTGGGATTCCAAAAAAAATAACTTTGTTGAAGAATAAAGCTCAGGAAGGCAATTTGGAAACGTATGAGTAAAAATATAAATTAATATTGAATAGAAAATTAATATTATTCATAAAATTGTTGTTGACAATTTGACAATATAAGGGCAGAAAATTATTCATTATTTCTTAAATTTAGATAGAAAAAAATTTGACTGCGTTCGTAATCCAATTGTGATAACGAATACTTCTACATTTGAATTAAATTTCAATGAAGAAGGAGAGCTAATTTCTCATTCTAATAGCCGAGATTTAATTTCAAAATATTCGGAAGAATCCATTAATTCATTTTGAATTAACATTCGATGAGATTAGCCCATAATGGCCAAAAAGACTTTAAAAATATTATTACAATTTTCTACATCTTATTTGCGTGAATTCGGATTTTCAGTATTCACCAACATAAAAGTGAATAAAAGATCGAGAGTGTTAAATGTAGAAGACGATATGACACTAGCATTGCCATTTTTACGACCAAATACAAATGAAATTATCGAAAAACATGAAACTCAAATTTCTCATTAAAAGTATTCCTATTGTTCATTTGTAATTAATCCTTAAATAAAACGTATTGCTGTTTTTGTAGTCCATATTATTTTATTTTACATTCAAAATTATTATCATAAACTATTTTACACTGTGTGTATTATAGGTAAATAAACAACTTCTAAACTTATCGTTTTCTTTCTGTGCCGCCAAATTTTGAAATCGTTAAAAGTGTGCCACGAGAAAGAAAAGATTGAGCATTACTGACTTACACCATAAAGCGACGCAATAGGAAAGGTGAAAATTTCTTTAATTACACTTTAATGGGAATAGAAAGGGAAACGTGATTCAAAGTGAATGGAAAGGGAAAAAAGCTGTGAAATCCAGATGGTGACAAAATATCATCCACTACGTTTTGATCGAACGCTATTAGAAACTGTAAGATTTTGTGAAGGATGAAACGTGTCTAATCAACAATGCCTTCATCGGGATTCCATCTGCACATTTTTTGACTGCTGAGAAGTACGTGTTATTACTTACACAGGAAATTTATATAGTGATGAAAGAAAACATTCTTTACGAGTCCCTAATATGTATTTAAAAATATGCAATATACATATATATATGTGTGTGTGCAATATGTGTGTAATATATATATGTATGCAACATGTAACAAAATATGATAGCTGTTTTAAACAATAATTGGCGAGCTCGAAATTAACATTCTCAATTTGGTGCTCTCCCCCTAAATTCATCCTTTCTCCAAAATTCGAAATCATTCAAAATTACGTAACGTTTTAATGCAGATACCTCCTGCCCAATCAAATAATTGTAAACCAAAACGTTCTCTAACTCTAACTGAAATTTCATGGTTTCAGTTCGAGTTTTCCTTTTAAACTGCTGCTCTTTCTTTCGCTTACTCTTTCATGTTGGCAACACGCTATTTTCCCATGCTGCTTCTTATTTCCCTGAAATGACGTCATAGCTTTTTATCTGTGTATATAAAAATTATTTGTAGTCAACTATGATCGAAAAGTAATTTGTCTGCCAAAAAAATAATTTTGATGTGCCTACAAATAAAGGTGGTAATTAGCTGAAATTAGTTTTCTCAACATCTTATTCCTTCCTTACCTAACCAGCCATGTCTACAACCAGAAGTTAAAAGGAACGGATTTATGGCTACGCACTTCATTACATATATATCTGTAAGCTAAAAAAATATGAAAATAAAAATTATAATTTGAACTAGCAATAGCCTCTTAGCTACCCCTCTCTATTCTATAAATAATAATGACATTTTTTGTACTGCACCATTATTGCAATAGGTTGAAATGGAGAAAGCTGCAACGGACTGGTATGGTTCTCAGCGTTATATTAAATTAGAGAGGCTTTATTGCGAAGTTAGAAGGATGACACTCAAAGACAGACTTAGCCACAAATTCTACACAATTTTGTTCCTGGGTAATTAATTCTGAGGCAACATATTCTTTTTCATTTTACATCATCATTGTGGGCACGTTATGCTTCCTACAATTTCGCACAGATTTTATTTTTAGAACAAGGGACAGTAACGGACAGAGGCTAAGCGAGCGAACTACCGTCTTAACGGAAAGAGAGCTAAAGGAAAGGTGCGCAGTTATCCAACATGGAAGCTCACTAAGAGAATGTTTCGGTTTAAGTTGCTTATGAAGAGAATGTTTCAGTTGTCGAAATTTTGAGTTCAAATTGTGAATTAGCTACGTCATCGACGTTATGCAATTCACATGAGATGGTTTGATCTAGAAATGATGCAGTAGAGAAAAATTTATTACTGTTTTAGAATAGACAGGGGGATTAAAAGTCTTGCTAAATTATAATTTTGATTTACATATTTTTTATCTTACACGGACACACATTATATGTATGTGTATATAAATATATAGACATATATATGAAGTATTTTAATGCAGTTGTAGTGGCTGAGGGTAAAAATAACAAAACACTGAGCATGAAGAATCACAATCTTTATTTTCACGCATATCAAATCATTTCGTAGTAAACAATATACTTTTTGGTTATAGTTCAAAACAATAATTTTTATGCACACGGGTTTTAAAAGTAAAGTAAAGTAGCATCTTAATACAAGAATGCATAGCGGCGCGGATATGTTTGCATGGCAGAAGTTGGGTAAGCTAAAGCTAAAACTAAACTCGGCGGCACAAACTGCCCTTAGAGAGCCATGGCCGACAGTGCCCTGATATATTCTTTCTAGACCTTGGGTTCCGAGATGCTTGTGTATCTTTGGCTGCACAAATGGTCAGCCCGCCGCAGGACACCCGGGTGTTAGTCCCCAAAGAAGCTAAAAAAAGAAATGACATAATTGCTTGGGAAGCAGTATTTATATTACGTAAATGCATAAATACAGCTAAGCTGCTATTAGTTAATTTTAGGTTTTAGTTCCCTTTACCAATCACGTTATGTAACGTGGAACGATCTCGAATTTAGGAGAAATGATGAACTTCAGGGGAACATAAAATTTAGAATAGTCAATTTTGAGATTGCCAGTTATTTATTAATGTAGCCATCGTATTTTATTATAGCTTACACACACACACATATGGGTATATTATCTGTATACAAGTTACAAGAAACAGATTATACTACCCTGGAAAAAAATAGATATAATGTAGTATATTTATTAATTTTTGCATTCATTCATTATTGCAGTTTTTAATTTTTGTGTTCCTTCCCTTTTTGTATTTATTCATTATTTTATTTATTCATTGTTGCATATATTCATTATTGTATTTATTGCTCCTGAATTGCTTCTTACTTTGTATATATATATATACAAAGTAAAAAAGCAGTGCCTGAAACAGAAAGTTGGTCCGCTGGATCATATACGAAAATTATAATTATTTTAGTTTTTCTTCTTTAATTTGGGTTAAAATATTTCCGTGTACTTTCATACAAAATTGCATTTACAACCGTTCAAAATGTGTGCATGTTTTTTTCCAACATTCTCTATATGCCATAATTTTTTACAGCAGTTTAATATTAGATTAATGCTAGTAATATAATTTTAGATTGATTTTAAATACATTAAATTAATTAAAATTACTACTTTTTATATTTGAGACACAAGAAACAATAACTAAGAAATTGAGAAGTTATATTACTGTTTACAAAGCATGGGATAATATAAGTTAATTACTTATGACATAAATAGTTAATTGCATGTAAGTTAAAAAATTAGTATGAACATATGAAGATGGAGGAAAGTTAAGAAATCACGTTATGCTGCTCATAAAATGAAAGAAATGTATATCTTACTAAATGTGCTTCAAGAAAATGATACATGAGCAAAATGCAAGAAAAACTATCAAACAATTTGTTCATTAACTTTTATTCTCCATCATAAAAACCCGAAATTCAAAATACTTTGTTTGGACGACATCTTTAAAATAGCAAATGACATCATTTCAATATTATTCAGTAAAAAATATCTTGAATAAAATATCTCTTTCGCTGATTTATTTCTTCCCATTAGTTCCGTAACAAAAATAAGATAACCTTGCAGTGATATTAAGATTCAGAATTCCTTTCTCAGCGGTTACGGGGAAAATGCCTTTGTTAACAAAACTATTTCATAGATTGCATGGCAGCTTAATTTTACAGGAAATTGAACAACCAACTTTAAACATTTAAACACACATTCTGAAAACACAGTCTGGCTATACATTTGATGAACTGTTTGCGGGTCAAATCATGTTTTATAGGAACATCATGAAAATCCTTTTTTCCTTAAAAATGCCTAACACCTTTTTTCCTATAATTTGAAAAGACAAATAGGAACGAAATCAACAAGAAGCTTCCCATAAATGTAGCCTGGTTATTTTTTGAGAATATTAGCATGCAAAGGCTATCCGCCCACAGGTAAAGATGCCATCATGGTAGAAGTTTCAAGAAGAAACAAGCTCCTGTTTACCTTAAACAAGTGGAAAAACCTTGAACGACCTCGAGCATCTAGTCAATACCACGGAATCTTAACGAAGTCGAATTACCAGTGGTCCGCCGTCTTACCAATCGAGAGCTACAGTGCGATTAACGTGGGTAAAGTGTGAAATGTTTATCCTTTTGGGAAGAGATCTTTGCATTTGTTAAGAAGCACGAGATATATATAACATTTTAAAGGAAATTTGCTAACATCCGCATTATACTTGGAAACAACCACGATCGCATTCAAGTAACAAGCCTACTTTGCAACCAGCCATTAAATCAAAGATGAATTTATCACAGTTTCGCAGCTAAAGCCAAAAACGTTACATCCATGGAAGTGAAATTATAACCGTCTACTCACTGCTGGACACTGGTAGTTTGATCCAGCTTCAAATCCCGAAGAACATACGCATTGCACTTGGTTTTGTGCTTTTCGTCAGTTGTAACGTAAACACAAAAAAAATTCTCTTACATAATTGTATTTGAAGGCAGCTTCTTCTCAGCAAATAGCTCTCCTATGTTTTGCCTTAAATCAATCAATCAGTCATCCATTTGAATTGTAGCCTTTAACGCATTAAATGTTACATAGGTTATACAGAAATACCTTGTACAAACATCACGTATTTTTTAGAGGCAAGAAATATGAAAAATTAGCAATGTCGTCACTAGAATTCGAACTCCGAACTTTCCGTTTGCCCGCCAAACGTGCTTTTAATTAAAGTACGAAGGCACGTCATAAGGAGGGAGAAAATGCCTTAAAACCTTAGGATCAAGAAGTCAGAACTGAAAGCACGACAGACTTATACTGAGGGTGTTGGTGCACGACAGACTTATACTGGTGAACATTTGCGCATTTTCTATTTATATTTTTATTACAACGTAAAGCATGCTTTCAAGGTACTAAAATGTGAGAATCATTTTTTTCTATTTTTACATTTCATTAGTTAAAACAGAACAGGAATCACCGAGATAATAACCTAGTTTCTACGACTTACTAATTATTTAGAACCGAAACAGCGTCTGTTTGAGAATTAATCAAAATTTAAAATATTTAGATACCAAAAGATAAACGTACCGACTTAATATTTAACCTTTTTGCGGTCGTCTGTGTGTTATCAGTTACCAAAACGTTTTTACTGTTCTAGTCCTATATCTGCTCTCAACTACCAAAGCATTTTCGCCTTTCCACCGTGCGTCTCATCCACCAAAACTTTTTATCGTTCCAGTCGTATTTCTGCTCTCAGCTATCAAACCTTTTTTACTCTTCCAGTCCTATGGCTGCTTTCAGCCACCAAACCTTTTATGCCATAGTAGTACCACGTCTGCTCTCAGCCAGTCTCAGTTTTTTACCGTTCCAGCCGTACGTCTGCTCTCAGCAACAAACCCTTTTTGTCGTTTCAATTGTAAATCTGTTCCCGGCCGCAAAAACGTCTTTACCGCTCCAATCGTATGTTTGCTCTCAGCACGAAATCTTTTTTACCGTTTCAGTTGTATAAGTGCTTTTAGTCGCCAAAGTTTTTTACAGTTTCAGTTGTGTATCGTTTCCCAGCACCAAAACATTTTTACCGTTCCACTCGTGTGTCTTCTGTCAGCCACTAAAGGTTTTTACAGTCCCAATCATATGCCTGCTCTCAGCACCAAAGCTTTTTTTTACCGTTCCAATCATATGCCTGCTCTCAACACGAAACCCTTCTTCGCCGTTTCAATTGTGTGTCTGCTCTTAGCCGCCAAAACGTTTTTACCGTTCCAGTCGTATGTTTGCTCACAACACCAAATCCTTTTTGACCTTTCACTTGCGTAAGTCCTCTCAATCGCCAAAGCATTTTACGGTTCCAGTGGTCTGTCTGCTCTCAACAACCAAACCTTTTTTAGCGTTTCCAGCAGTGTATCTTCTCTCAGCCACTAAAGCTCTTTTACCTTTCCAGTCGTTGTCTGCACCTAATTTCTCTTAGCGTTCCAGTCGTGTGTTTTCTCTCAGCCACCAAAGCTTTTCTACCGTTCCAGCCGTATGCCTCCTCTCAACACCAAACTCTTTTTGCCGTTTCAATTGCATGTCTGCTCTCAGCCGCCAAAACGTTTTTACCGTTCCAGTCGTGTGTTTGCTCTCAACACCAAACTTTTTTGCCGTTTCAGTTGCATGAATGCTCTCAGTCGCCAAAGCGTTTTTACCATTCCAGACATATGTCTGCTCTCAGCACCAAACTTTTTTTGCCTTTTCAGTTGTACATCGCCAAAGCTTTTTTACCTTTCCAGTCATATGTCTGCTCTCAGCCGTCAAAACGTTTTTACCATTCCAGTCGTATGTCTACTTTTAGCCACCACAACAAAGAATCACACTGATCTTGCATTAAAACGACAAGCTTCATAAACTTGCATGTTATGCATTACTATTCGTTTAAGGAAAATTAATTTCGACCCGCATGATACCTATGCATATTATATTACACCAAATGGTTACATGAGCTACTCAGACAATAAATAATATATTCTCAGTCGAAGAAAATTAATTAATATGTATAATTAAAATTTTCAAAAAGTATTGTGGCAGTTGCCAACTTTTTATATAAGTTGGTACTTTTAAACATTTGTCTGCTAAATTATTTTATATTCTGGACTCTCATTAATTTCAATAATTACACTAATTAACTTTTGCAGAAATTACAAAAATACCGTTTGAGCTCACAAATAAAACAAAAAAGAGAAACTGATTTATAAGCATTAAATCATTCATCTCAAATTCTTAGATGCGCAATAAATTTAAAGTAATCAAATTTTCTTGACATGATGAATATTTACTAAAAGGCAATATATAAAATTAATTATATTACAAGATATGTGCCTCAGAACTTTCTAGTAATTTTTTACTAAATGAATGGAAAATAATCTGCTGCTATAACAGCAAACCCAGACAACTCAAAGACTAGCATTATTAGATTTTCTAAATCCATAGCTAAAAATTTATTTCTTAGAATAAATAAGGGAAGAAATTCGTTATACCAATAAACAGAAAAATATTGAAATCCAAATATTCTTTAAGATTGAGTTGCAATATAACAAAATTCTAAGACAAATACTTAATTCTGATAAGCGCATTTACATTTGATGAATTATTTCTACACCCAACAAGTCTACCAACGGACGAGCGATAAAGTTGCTGAACACTGGTAGTTTAATCTGAGTTCAATTCCAGGCTGATGAGCTCGGGATATATGCGTTTTTGAGTTTTGATCATCTGCAACGTAACTGCGAGTCAGTTTCCCTTAGAATATCCTTCAAGGAGACTTCCCTCCCTTTGTGAAGATAGCTCTCATGTACTTTGCCATAATAAAATACACCAATCGATCTACACTCACCAGCTATTGAAGGTATAAGATCGAAGAACACTATTAATTCGTCCTGGGTTTAAATTCTAGTGAACAGTGGTGATTTGGTTTACTTTACTGGATTACAGCAAAGCATTGCAGGGCTATCCACCTAAGGAAAAGAATGTCTTCATGTAAGATTTTCCAAAGGAAACTGTCTCGTATACACATTACACATGGAGAAAGCCACGATAACGCCCATACAGCCAGGCCGTTCGCGGAGATCGAACTTGGATTAAACTACCAGTGTTCAGCGAGTTTACCGCTCGGCCACTAGTGGGCTCAGTCTAGAGTACAGACTAGCTTCATAGGCGTTTCGATGTTTTCCCCTCTCTGCAATATGAATAAGAGTACATTTCGCTTAGAAATTCCTACACGAAGACATCTCTTCCCTTAAGAATACAGCATAGTGTGCATTACTATATGTAAAAAATGTAAATAAAGCCAGTGCAATAGTGCAGAAACACTTATATTAATCACTTATTTTATCCTAACCGTTTGCCTAAGAATCTTTTACATGTAACTTGTAACTGTCATTATGAACATATCGTTAACCTGAGTGTCTTTTGAAGTAAATCACATGAAGGTGCTTACGTTTCGGAGCAAAATATAAATGGGTGTGTAAATGAAAGCAATAAGTTTAAAAATAGCTCAGTCTGTCCTACTGGAACAAATCGGGTGAATTCTTACGTTTCAAAGGTTTAAGAGTCCTTTCGAAAAAACATTTATTTTCCAGAAACAAAATTCTCCGCAATGAAAAGAAACTTATTCCAGTAAATTTTGATTATATTTACAAAATCCATTGGGTACTTATATTCCATACATTCTTTTTATTTTTCAAACATAAGCTGCGCTTGAGTTTTTTGGTTTTCTTAAATTGTATCTGAAACTTCAGTATACTCTGTTTCTCTTTTGCTGAAGATTTAAAAACTGCTATGTTTTTGGTTATGGAGAAAACTTCAAAGAGAAAATCGCTTATAAGAAAAAGAGTGAAAATACTGTGCAGCGTTTACTGTATGCAATGACTGCACGACGACATAACTGCAATTATGAAGAAGCCTGCATGTGCAAGTAGGAGGATATAATAGTTTCGTAGTATATAGTAGTTCGTAGTATATAGTAGATATAATAGTTTCGTAGTATATAGGATATAATAGCTTCGTGTTATAGAAAAAATATCTCATTCTTAGCCGTCATAAATACTTATCTCACTTCAAAATTTCAGCCAGGTATTTGACATCAGTATTCATGCGCCAGAACATTTGACATCAGTCAGATTATATGACAAATCATGAATTTCAACATTAGACAGACAAGCGTCGAAAATGTACACACGGTACCTGCTAGATACGAAAATACACTCACGTTTGTGAAAATTGCAACACCAAGAAGGAATCGTCATAATTGAATGCAATTTAATACACAGTTGAGTGGTAGTGGTACAAATAAATGATTAAATGTTCAAAGCAAACAAACAAGGACAAGAGATCAGAATCAGTATTTTGTGTGGCCACCACGCGCCGCAATAAGTGCTGCTACACGACGTGGCATGGAGTCAAACAAAGTTTGAATGTCTGACTGAGGAAGAGCATTCCATATCGTTTGTACGCGTACCCAAAGTTCGTCTGCAGACGCAACAGGACGAGGATCACGAGCAAGACGCCGACCAATGACATCCCACACATGTTCAATTGGCGACATATCCGGGGAACACGCAGGCCAAGGAAGAAGCTGTACCTGCTGCGCTGCAAAGAAGGATTTAACAATCCGAGCAGTATGAGGGCGGGCATTGTCCTGTTGAAATACAGCGCCTGGCAAGCTTTGAAGGAAGGGAACAGCTTCGGGCTGTAGAACTTCACGGATATACCGGTTGCTGTTCAGATTGCCCACAATTCGTAGCAATTGAGATCGTCTATGATATGCTATGGCGCCCCAGACCATAACTCCGGGTGTTCGTCCACTGTGGCGTTCGATAATGCACTCCGGAAGGTGGCGTTCACCGGCATAGCGTCTGACACGAATGCGGCCATCATGGTACCACAAATTAAAGCGGGATTCGTCAGAAAACACGACATGCTGCCAATCAGCACGCCAGTCTCTATGCTGATTGGCCCATTGTAGCCGCAGGCGGCGATGGTCGTGCGTTAGGGGGATCCTGTATAAAGGAGTCCGTGCGCGCAGTCCACACTGCAGCAGACGTCTACGAATTGATGAAGCACACAATGAAACACCTGTAGCTATTGACCACAGTGCTGCCAATTGTCTAGAGGAAGCTGTACGGTCCGTCCGCGCCATGCGGACCAGGTGTCTATCATCGCGAGCTGACGTCACATTTCGGGGTCCACTCCCGGATTTCCGAGTTGTCCGACACTCGTCCGTCCACTGCTTCCAAACGCGCATCACTGTGCTGCTGTTACGCTGCACACGAGAGGCTACTGCACGATACGACAATCCAGCTTCACGAAGGCCGATGATTCTCCCTCGTTCAAACTCTGTAAGTTGTTCAAATCTCGCTCTCTTTCGTCGACGAGGCATAAGTACAGATTGAGTTAACGTTTACCACTAGCAGATAACCACCGATAACCATACACGCCTCGCTACAGCCGTCTATTTATTCGGATCCATCAGCCGTTCAGAGGGCGCTGCTCAGCATACGCATGCGCTACGAATTTGCAATTCTAATCATTTGCATATCATGCGCTACTTTGCATTTCCTGAAAATTTCAGCTCACTCGCGTAAGTCCTTCATGGTGTTGCAATTTTCACAAACGTGAGTGTACGAGAAGACAACGGCGTGAGATTTTCACGCCTTTTCTATGCCTTCGCTTTAAGCCATTTCAATTTACAAAAGTTTCTCGGAGCGTTCAGCTTTTATAAAGCGGGGGAAATACGTATTATTAAAGTCTTCCGTTATAGCAGCCCATCGAACTACGTTTCAATTTTATTTCTGCATTTTGTTAAATTATGGGTCATTATTTGTTAAGCAATTTTGGTGACACTCTTTACATCTCCAGAAGAAATTGCCATCTTTACCTTTTAATTAAAAAAAGCATTTTTCCCGTTATGCTGAATGATAAAATTAAATGTCATAAATTTTAAAACCAGTATAATTCATTATTTTTAGCAGAAATCGTTTGTCAGACATATTAATGTAAATTAATTGTCATAAAAATAACTTGAGGGTTTTACCTATAATTCGGATGCCGTTTTACTTTAGCTATTTATTTAACATATGGTGCATATGGTGTAAAGTTCGTAAACGATTTTGCATTTTTTAAAGCATTTATTAATCTAATAAAAAAAATTTAATTAAACTTTTGATATAAATTAATAGCAACAAGCACAAAAAGTTTCAAACTCCTCCCTCTTTTAAATTATAACAGTTTAAATAAGAGAAAAGATAAAAAATACAGACTTTTGATGCAAACGACTTAGATAATTCAGAAACATCTGTAACATGTACGATAATTAGTACATTGGTACGATATCTACGGGATAGTTTTATTAGTAATAAATAAAAATCACATTAGTGGAAAATCGAAAACTTGGATTTATAAGGATTTTACCAAAACCTGCATATCTTTAAACTCTTAAATTTATCTTCCTTTGAAGTTTTGGAACTGTGAAAAGCAAACACAGACAGTCAAGTAAGCAACATCAGCCGAACTGGGCAGGAGTTAAAATAATAATCTTTTATAAAGAAAATAACAACCAATCACTAATAAACTTTCTGTCGAAGCTTCGAAGAAATCTGTAAGACCGCATGGATTCTCAAAAAAGAAAACAACTCTAGCTAAGAAAAACAGCACGATTCTACTTGATTCTATTTATATGCAATTCTACAAATACACAAAAATTTTAACTCGAAAATTAAAATCATTGTGTTTGTATTTATTATGAATCAACTGGAGTGAGATATAAGTGCTGATAAAACAACACAAGATATCCATTATAACACAAGATTTGCCTATCTCCCTAGGCATAATTCGTGTCTATGTTTTGAACACAGTTTGCCGCAGCATTTTTGCAGTCATTTCGAGAAGGAACTAATATCATGGAAATTTGAATGCAATGCAACATCTCGTGGCAGTCACCTTCACAAGATAACCACTTCTTAAAGTAACAAATATTTCTGGCAATATAAATTAAGATTATTTCCTAAGTCGACCATCTAAGTAGAAGATCAAAATTATCTGTAACCATAGGCTAACGTCTCAGGAAAGGTTAACAGTAGCGTTTATTGGCAAGAAAATTTCCTCTCTTGTTCTCATTCTTTAACAATAGTTTTATTTCCTTAGTATAAGAGCTAATAATATATTATACTTCCGTAATTCTTTAATATTAATCGATGGTAATATTTATAATTACTTTTTAAAGCATTCGCGAAAATATGGTAAGTAAAGTTTCATCATAAATATCTAACTTTTCTTTGGTTTGTGCAGAATAATATTTCTATGTCATAAAGCGTTTATTACAGTTTAAGAAATTAAAATATTCGACGCAACTAAAATTGGTGAAGATTAAAAACAGTTTCACCATAAACAAAGAGACTCTAAGGTTTATCCTAAGTTTATTAACAGTTATTTTAAGTTTTGTATCTTTCCTATCTTATTCTAATTTCAGCTTACAATTTCCTGCCAGTATGTAAATTCAGAAAAGCAGTTAATGCAAATGAGAAAGAGTATTATTTAAGTCATGACTTCACCGACTTCGGGAGAAAGAGTTTGATTCCGTGACTATCGAAAGTTTGCCTTTTGGCTACGTCTTTCTCTGAGCTATTGCTACGCTCGGCCATACCTTACGTCTCTCTGAGCTATTGTTACGCTCGTCCATACCTTAGGCCCTTGCTTGGCTTCTCCGATTTATTTAATACTTAGGGGCCAACTAGTTAGATCTCTGATAGCTTCGGCTATACCTTTTTAAATAGCATAGTTAAGCTAGCTTTAGTTTAAATTATTATCATTTTAAGTTCGAGCTCGAGTGGCGGGTTTTGTAGTTCCAAGTAGGAACTGACTGTAAATATCCTGAAAAATAAAGGGTCTTACGTGTTCTGTTCACACACTTAAGCGATTATTCGCTTGTTAATATTCGTGGGATTCTAAGTTAGAACTTTAGGATTAAACAGTAAAACCTCGCAAGACTACATACAAATTTAATGCAGTTTTGCTTAAAACAGGAAAAGCTGTTTGAAAAAAGAAAGCTCTTTGAGAAAAGCTTTTTGAAGCTCTTTGCTAAATTTATTCTAAAAAATTTAGAATTCAAAGCAGCAATGAAACTAGAACAACGACTTATCTAACATATAACATCGAATTCCAAGATCGTCGCAAGCTTGGTATCAATTCCAAAGATATAAAAATGCTTTTAAATCATTAATTTAAGAATAAATATTTTATAAATTCAGTTTCATTCTACAAAGGATGTAGAAAACTTTTTTCCATTATTTCGGATGTCTTTTCACCAATAGCGTTGAAAATGCTTAATTAAAATATATGTTATACTTTTAACTATATATATTTGTAAGCGGAAATAGATTAATATTCGATGATATTTAAGAACTTAAAAATAGCAGCACATTATTGAAAAACTATAAGTACTTTTCGAAGCAGTTTATTATGTAATTTCAGTATTCATATACTCATGTTTTTTAGTTAAAAAGTGGCAATTTGCCCACAAGGACTATTCATTTCGTTTTGGCATTTTCCAGTGATTCATTAAAAGCGTTGTTTCATTTTTCAAGTTGTTGCCATCAAATATTATGGAATTGTATTATGTTTAAAGAAATGAAGTAATAAAGAATCTGCATAAATGTATGCTTCTCGCATGGTGCATTGTAATAAAACAAAGGTACTCAGAGCCATCCAGTGTTAAACATTGAACGTTTCTACCCGAATATGGGCATCTGGAAGCCCAAATTTTAAATTTGGAATTTGTTTTGTTACCAATTTCATATTTTGTAAGACTTTAAAGAATTTTTTATTAACAAACTCAAGGACTACAAAAAGAGCAATGGCAACGTTGCACAGAAAAAACATTTTGATCTCCAGCGCGTGAGAATGCGTATCGGATATTCTAAAGACATGCTCAATTTAAAATTATTTTGCGATATTGCTCTTGAAATGAATTTTATGGTGTAAGTGAGAAGAACAGGATATTTAATAAGTAAAGGTAACACACAAAATGTTTAAAAAACGCTCCTTTGGACGTGATTTAAAATCTGAAACATTTCAGATTTTTCTTTTTCATATTCTTATAAGTAAGAATTCTTTAATTTAATTTATACTTGATATAATGTAAGAAAATCATGCCTGCAACTGAAACAGATCATCTTTGGAATGTTTTCCATTGTTCCTCTTTATTAGTGTAGTCGTTCATAAGAGCTGTTAGTTAGTAGTCGTAAGTTTCAACAATAGCTCAAGTATTGAAAAAGAAAACCGAGTTTTTCAAATACAGAAAAAAACATCACTTACCCAATAAATTAACGCCGGTGTTCAGGTGTTGCAGAAGAAGGATGGTGGGTAATATATACTTATAAATTGCCATGCTGAGGAAAATGGTACTTTTTGCTTTCACGTATATCACTTTTTGGTTCACAAGAAATACTGATGACTTGAAAGAACTTACATTTAAATAGTTTAACGTTTAGCGCAACATTTATATCAATAATTCGCTGTTCACACGTTATTCACAAATATCTTCAATTGGTTCTACAATAGCTGATAATCGAATATTACCAACTTTTCACAGAGTATTTGAAATTTCAGCAGACGCGGTAATGTAAGTTTACTGGGATAGCTTGCGATACATATAAGGTTACTTCTACGTAAAACGATTCTGTGATTGTGCGATGAGTGAAGATTCTGCGAAGTAGCTGCTGTTAATCAAAAACTTACGAACATTTGTAGCAATTCAAATAGTGACGTTTTTATAGTTTCTTAGCTCAGCTTTATGAGAAACTTTGAAAACAAGTCTCTCAAAATTATTCCGGAATGAAGATAGCATAAAAACATTTACTATAATTCTCGTTCCCGAACCGATAATTTCTGAACTACGTTGGGAAGCAGTTATTAATATGTTATAAAAAAATCAACCATTGATAGCGAAAGTATGGAAAACATTTAATTTTGGATTGCGTAATGAAAAGATATTGGAGATATCTGCTGAAAAAGTCTAAGTATTATCCAATATTATTCTATTTTTTTATTAATCCCATGTATGCAAGTTTCATATTTTCATATATGGAGCTATAAGTGTGCTTCGTTACTTACACACAAATTTATTTTTGTATGCACGATTATGAGAATAATGATTTATTAAATATTTTTTAATTCTTGACGCAGAGTTTTAAAATGTTTCTGTTATCAAAACAGGTCTTTCCTCTGATTTCAGTTAGAGGAAAAATGTAAAATATTTATATTTATATCCCAAGCGCACGGCAAATTCAAATTTTTAAAGTATTGTTTCTCGTTATTTTAAAAATGGTCTAGTCCACATCAATACACTGTACGACACAACACACACCGCTTATGAATTCGGGTTTCCTATGCGAGAACCGACGCGAACTGTTACCGGAAAAGACGAAGGACAGCGCCGGGAAAATAAACTTCCATTTGCGGAGAATATGGCACCGTGAAACCGTACAAGCAAAGATCTGCTTTACTGTGGTTCTAAAACTTCGACTCGGTGGGCTGCCACACGCGAATCGATTCCGACGGCGAATCGGTGAGAGATTTTATCCTGCCGTGAGACATGACGTCAAATGTTCTTGACCAATGGGAATACAGGCGAGGTTTATTTAATCCGACGGTGGTTTTGAAGTTACTGAGAGTCTCTGTCCCAACAAAGTTTTCTATTAAAAATCCAAGAAGAATTTAAAGTAACGGAAGGTTAGCAATCGACGATATCCATAATTTATCCATGCCGTTAACATCCTAAGTAAACCAAGACCAACATATAAAGTTATTATGCATTTCATTAAATATTAATCAATAATAGAACAGGCAAATCGACAACCATGTATTCGGCTTAAATTTTGCAAAATTCCAATCGATTTCGAGGGCAAAAATGTCCCCCTTCAACATTAGCAAAAAATTCTGAGTATTCTTGTAGAATGTTTTGCTCCTGATGAAGGGCGACCCGTGTTGCCCTCGAAATCGATTGGGATTTTACAAAATTTACGCCGAATACAAAGTTGCCGATTTGCCTGTTCTATTTTCCATGTCAGCGTGATTCTTTTGTGTCTTGATTAATCAATAAACAAAAAAATCGGAAAGGTTTCAGATTTTAATTACGTCCAAAGGGGCGTTTATTTAACATTTTGTGTGTTACCTTTATTTATTAAATACCATGTTCTTCGCACTTAAACCATAAAATTCAGTTCAACAGCAATATCGCAAAATAATTTTAAATTGAGCATATCTTTAAAAATTTCGGTACACACTCTCACTCGCTGGAAATAAAAATGCTTTTCTGTACAACGTTGGTATTGCTGGCTTTGAAATCTTTGAGTTTGTTAATGAAAAATACGTTAAAGTTTTAGAGAATATTGTTACGAATTTCACATTTATTTGGCTATTTATTTAGAATTGTAATTAAAATTCCTTTTTATTTTCCCGTGCAATGCAGACGATTTTTGAAGAGAAAGCTACGTCAAAAAAATAAATAAATAAATAAAATAAGCAGTAAATTGAAAAGAGAAACGAAGCAAAATGCCAAAAGTAATAGTCTTTCGGGATTCAAATCCCTTTGGACTAATAATTTGGCAATAGTATACTGTCGTGTGGCATCAGGTTAAACAGAATGAAAAGCAAGGGAATTCTTCCATGTCCGATTCGGTTATCTTTGGAAACCAAATACGACTAAATGATGTTTCAAGCAAGGCTTCGAATCATTATTTTTTTGTTCCGATTTTCGGTTTCGGTTCAAGTAAAAAACAAATATCGGTTCAAGTATAACCGATATTCGTTTTTACTTCGACCAAAATAACGGTTTCGGTTCAGATTTAATTAACTAAAAAAAATCTGAAAGGTTTCAGATTTTAAATTGCGTCCAAAGGGGCGCGTTTTTAACGTTTTCTGCGTTACCTTTATCTATTAAATATCATGTTTTTCGAACTTAAACCATAAAATTCAGTTCAAGAGTAATATCGCAAAATAATTTAAAATGAGCATATCTTTAGAATTTCCAATACACAGTTCCGCTGGAGATAGGAAGTTTTTTTCCTCATAGCGTTTTTCCATTGCTTGTTTTTAAGTCGTTTACGTTTGTTCATCAAAAATTCGTTAAAGTTTTACAGAATGCGAAATAGATAATAAAACAAATTCAAATTTTAAATTTGGGCTTCCAGATGCGCATTTTCGGGTGGGCAGATACGTTATTCAAAATTGGATGGCTCTAGGTACCATTGTTTTATCACATTTGGAGAAATATACATACATTTATGCAGATTCTTCATTATTTAATTTCTTTGAATGTAATACAAGAAGATAACCTTTGGCGCCAACAATTTGAAACGTGATGCAGCAGTTTACAGTGATTCAACGCAAAATCGTAAAGCGAAAACAATAGTCCTACAGGGACAAAGCCCCTTTGGACTAATTATTTCCGTGCATATTTTTATATGTAATAAAATATAATTTCACAGAAAAAAAATTGCACTTCTATCATAATTTATTTTTTTAATTGTGCGTTATTTAAATTGATACAATTCAATAAATTTTACAATACAAGCGGCAATTGGCATTGTTTTCGTTGCTTGATATGCATATGACAGTCTCGTTCATGATTGTAATGATTATGTGTATCGTCGGCGCTTAGCTCTTGACGTTCACAATATGCACTAGACCTTGCAATAATTATATAAAAATGTGTTTATTTATTTATTTATTTAGCATATAAAAATTGCCTCTAATTATTAATATACAGCGGCTCCCAAAAGTGTTCGTACACTTATGATTTTCATTGAAATAGGGCTCTATCCATTAATTAAAAGTAAACTTTCTGAATGAGATTTGAATAATAAGATCTATAATCTATTTGCAACAAAATTACATGAAATATTTTTAAAATATAGCGAAACTTTATTTTGAAGAAATTAATAATCAAAAAATGACAAACATTTTATCTCACAAAAGTCTTCGTACACTGAAATACTTTCGGATAAAATCAAAATTAGAATGATCATTTGCCGCTTTTTTAATTTTTGCGTTGTGGTGGCATTTAAAAAATCGTTTGCTTTAATTTTTTTATTGTTTACTTCATAATATTCTATTTATTATTAAAAAATGGGTCGCAGTCGTAAAGAAATTACAAACAGCATTCGAAAATGGATAATGTTTCACCATAGTAGTGGTAAAACAATTCGAAATATCGCTAAATTAGTTAATTTACCCCGTTCTCCAGTGCAGTACGTGATAAAATGTTGTAAAGATTAAAATCGGATTGAAAACAAGGGAAGAAAAGATCGACCGAGAAAGTTAACTAAACGTGATGGGAGATTTATGATTAGAAAATTTGTGAAAAACCCACGTTTGTATGCTGTAAAAGTTTCTGCAGAACTAAATGCAAAGTTTTCTACTTCAATTTAGCCTGAAACTGTTCGACGAGTTCTCAGAGAAGTTGGATTACATGGGCGTTCTGCCCGTAAAAAGTTTTTTGTTAGTGAGAAAAACAGAAAACTTAGGCTTTCCATTCGCAAAATCGATGATACATACACCGAAACGTACTGGAATAATGTCCTATTGGTTGACGAAAGTAAATTTAACATTTTTGGTTCCGATGGTCGAATAACTGTATGGAAAAGAAAAAAATGTAGAACTTCATTCTAAGAACTTAGTTGGAACAGTTGAGCATGGCGGTGGAGGTGTTCTTGTGTGGGGGTGCATGGCAGCATCAGGGCTAGGTAATTTGGTATTTATGGATGGCATATGAATCATTCTCCTTATTTAAATACTTTAAGAGACAATTTAAAATTATGGGCCCAAAATTTGGGTATTGCAAACAACTTTATTTTTAATCATGGTACCGATTGTTGGAGCTTTTAAATCTTAAGAGTTTGTGTTTATGTTTTAAGTTCAATACCAAATGATAAGTCAATATTTGGATAAACAATTCTAAATAACATGAATGTGTAAAGTTTGTGACAACATGATAAGCACAATATATACTGTAAAACTAGTGTTCAAATCAATCGTAAATAGTGACCATGAGCTCCCACAGAATAATTAAAGTTTGCGTTGTGAAAAAAATACAGTCAGGTCCAGTGTTCTAAATTAAAAGTGAAACATTACAAGAAAGTTAAAATTAAATATGGAATTTATTAAGATAATACTGAATTAATACAGAATTTTACATTGGTGGCGGAGGTGTGTAAAATTAAAAAGAATCACATACCCTTCCAAACAGGGAAGTTAACATAGTAGTTACATTGGAGGCTCAGACATCCGACAAGGGAACTTCGGCCACGTCACAGCGCAACCACAATTTAACGTTCCAAACAGTGAAGTTAACATAGTAGATACATTGTAGGCTCCGACAATGACAAGGTTACTTGTTACAGAAATCATGGCAGTAGTGAGAGCCATTGCTTGCTTTCTATAAGGAGAGAAAAGAAAGTAATTAGTTAAGAAAAAGTTTAGACATTTGCGTCGCCCTCCATAGTAGCCTTCTCTCATCCATTTCCTTCATACATCGTTGGTTCTATGATAACGCTGACAGCTACTCTTCAGACAGTATTTTCTTTCGTGAGGTTTGCCACGTTCCTCACTCCCCGCTCCGTCTCCTTTCGTCTCTGGCTGCGTGTCTGCTTGCTCTCGTCGCCAGTTCCCAAGCTTTTTACTCCATTCGCCAAGACTGCTCGATTGGCGATTTTAGATGGTAGGAAAACCGCCAACAGCCCGGCAACCCCAGGGGAAAAACACGCAGGAAGGTGAAGCCCAAAGTAGAATGAGCTCCAGAAATTGGCGAATATCGCTGATACACCAAGGTCAATCAACTCTAGCCATGACGAGGGGTCCCACTCCAGCATAGGAAAAGCCTGCGAGTAAGCAAAACACCCCGTCCCCCTGACCTTGCGGCAGAGTTAGTAGTGTTGGATCTAGCCTCTTCCGCAGAGTGCAAACGTTACTAATGTTGACAGATGTTTCACAGACTACCGTCTGGCGGGTGAAGAAATCGAAAACAAGCTAATAAATTTATTTGGAAAGGCAACGGAAAAGCTTTTGAAAAGATAGGTGTTAATTATTCATCTTACATACAAATTAACTTCAATACTGATAAGTACTTAAATAAAAATATAATAATTACATAGATAATTTTCTTGGGTTTATTCCAACACCAAACACGACCACCATAGTAAGGAAATAAAAATTACTTTAGTTAAAATACAATAATCAAGTATGAAAATTTTTTTATATTCTCCACAACACCAAAACGACCACCATAGTCAGAAAATATGGATCCCAAATTTAGCAGAAAAGGGGGCACATTAAAACTTAATTAAACTTTAAACACCAACTTGTGTAAACAAACTTTAAAAAGATTGACCTTAAGGGTCAACTTATCAAGAGATTAACATTAACAACCAAGGTTAAGAAAAAAAAATTAACTAAACAGAATTTTAAATAGTTAACCAACCAAAAGTAAAGAAGAAAAATTAATTACTCAAGCAACTTAAAATCAGCGTTAACCAAAACTGTCAAGAGAACAAATTAAATGACTACAATTACTTTTCAACAAGCCAAAGAAACTTAAGTTCAACTACAAAAAATAAAAAACAAATTGCAAGCAAAATAAATTAAATCATTACCTTTAAAACAATTTAAATCACAACTGAAATAAGTAATACATAACACGATCCTAAGCATACGACTCTCAACGTTCGCCTGTGGTGTCTCTATAATTATCCACAGGTTTTGAAAACACCACCTCAGTAGCCAGATTTAAGCCCCGTTGAATACATATGGAAAGAACTGGAGGTTAGAGTACGAAAACACGACAACAAAACGAAAGCGAACTCAAAACAGTCGTGATGGAAGGATGAATGAACATTGACACAGGAATTACAAAAAAACTAGTAAAATTGCTCCCAGACGTTTAAAAGCTGTTGTGGATGCTATTAAAGAATATCCTACTAAATATTAATTTAACGAAAAATGAAAATATTTACTAATATGTCAAGATTTGTTTGAAGTGTACAAAGACTTTTGTGAGATAAAATGTTTGTCATTTTTTTAATATTAATTTCTTAAAAATTAAGCTTCGCTATATTTAAAAAATATTTCACGTAATTTTGTTACGAATAGATTATAGATCTTATTATTAAAATCTCATTCAGAAAGTTTACTTTTAATTAATGGACAGAGCCCAATTTCAATGAAAATCATAAGTGTACGGACACTTTTGGGAGCCAATGTATATTCCAGCATGATTTCACTCATATTACTTCTACTGTCTCGGAGAATAAATTTCAAACCTGAAAACGCCGTTTCAAAGCTAACTTGCATAGCCGGAGCTGCCAAAACCAACATTGCAACCGTATACAAGTGTGAATCGATAGTTTTATTCTCTTCACAAAAATTTAAAGCATTATATTTTGTATCGACTACATTATCAAAATTATAAAATATATTCAGTGTCAATCTCGGTAGACATACGAGATCTATGTGATTTTATAGCCAATTCTTTACTTTTCAAAAAACTCCCTAAATCATCTACATCTTCGTCGTTTTCAGTGGAAGATTTTTTTCTCGTTTACGACTGAAATGGACTTTTCCAAATATTCTATTTTGTTTCAAATATTTGTCAGGCCTGAGTGTTCGGTGCATACTCTTGGCAAACATATTCGTGAAATACTTTAAGTCCTGATCTTGAACAGGGAACTGAATGCAGCTATGTTCTGTGGTAGAAAACTGTGGTTAAGTGGTGGAAGAACTGCACTTAAGAAGGATTTAAAATCCGCTTTTGTTAAACCACAATTATATACAGCCACTTCCAAACTCGAGAGGGATACAGAAAATAATGACCGCACTTGGGTCTAAACTGAACAATCAAGTTATTTAAACTAAAATTAAATAGCTATTAAGTAATCGTTGCTCACAGAGCTATGAACGCGAGGTTGGCCTCTATGCTAAAGGGTGCGGAGCAAGATTTAACTAATACTAACGCACTTAGATTTACTTCAATAAGTAATAGAGTAACAGCGCTAAGGCTTAGAATTTAAATACTAGCTGGTCAGGCGAACGTCGAACAGAGCGGCCGTGATCTGAGACTAAAAGCTCTCTCACACTGAGAGGTTCCTACCTATCGCTTAAATAGAAACTTGCCTCGACTTCAAATTAGCATAAAGCTGAAACGCGTGCTTATTCTAACGGGAAATTGAAATAAGAATAAATAGGAAAGAAAAAATTAAAATAAAACTTTGTTAGTTTAACTAAAACCTTACATATTCTTCAAATTTTGCACAGCCTGTACTTTTTTTTAAGGTGAAATGTCTTTTAACATGTCACTTTCCTTAAACTGAGATTTTTATTCAGAATTTGTACTTGTAGTTCATTTAAATATATTTAGCTGCCTTTTTAAGTAGTTTCATGCGAACTTGAAATAGAAAAGTGCAAGAACATTGAAACAAGAAATCAATCCCAATGTACATGTGGAGATGATAATTTTATGGTTGGCAGTAAATTAGAAAATATTGTTAATTTGAATGTTGTAACAAAATGACGAAAAATATATTGAACCGAAAAAAGAAAAACGATATTTTCTTCCGGTTTTCGTTCCGACCAAAACAACGGTTTTTTTCGGTTTGCGGTTCAGTTCCGGTTCGAAGCCCTGGTTTCAAGCTACTGTCTTCTTTCGACTGTGTAAGGACTTTAAGTTCACTATTGTTTGTTTTATTTTAAAACTTTACTATCATCTCTTATTTTCCACTCCCGGCCAGAACTAACGCGTGAATATGTCTGTGCAAATTGTACTTGCTAACGCCTAAATATTTAAGTTGTGGCTTTTTGCCAGGAGAAGGAGTAGAAGGAAGGAGGAGAGAGCCCTCTTGCTACGAGTCTTAATGCGAGCTTGCCATCAGATACTGTCCGCTTTTAAGGCCAGAGGTTTTAATCCTCTTAAAAGCTAAAGGCATATTGTAGCTTTCCGCAGTTTGCGTACTACAGACGTAGTCATTTAAAAGGCCAGTCTTAGTGATAGTCATCTGTGTAAAATATTAAAAGTTAGCTCTTATTTAAATTGTAGTTAGTTAGTAGTCTTACATTCTTTTACATTCAGACCACAAGGGGTTGGTCTAAGTATCCCGAAGTTCGGGAAAGTTTGTAAAAATCGATAAACCAATAAAGGGTAATTGGAATCCTTCTTATCTTTGTTGTATCTTCTACACACGCACGAATATATATAACTTTTAGTAAGCTCTGTTCCTACTCAGGGCTCCAGTCATGTTTGCAAAACAACTAGAAGAAGCAGTAGTCCTGATAACTGAATCACGTTATTTTAGCTGGTTCTTTACTTAAGCTTACCTCAATCATCAAAATATTTTAGCACATTTTAAACTCCCTCCCGTTCCGTTTCATTAAAAGAACTGATTTAATGATGAATGTATTTTCATTTGCAAGAGTGTCTAAGTTGTAGTTCCAACCACATGCGTTCGACTTCGCCCCCCCCCAACATATGTCTTATCACCGTGTTAATTTTGGTCTTTATCGGGTTATTTTAGGTAAAAGCTTTGTAAATATTTCCTTAGAGGTTAAAGCAGCACAAGAAAACTGGATTTAAAACCTGGACAATAATATACCTCAGAAACGTAACTGGGCAAAATTTGCTTTCATGGAACCTGATCTCGAGAAAATCGTTCATTTAAAAAAATTCAGTTGACAACCTGTTTTCAACACAGCATTTGGTGACCTTTGGAAGGCTCAAGAATGGTTATACCGACTGCATCTAGAAGATTTACCATAAAAAAGCTCTAAACCCTGAAAAGGAGCCCGCCGTGGCTGTCTTCAAGCTCATATATCTGCGGAATTTCGAAGTTGTTAGTCTTTCTCCCCTTTCCCCCCAGGGGGAATGCGATTAACACTGTAGTTTTTTGAAGGAAACTTGCGCGAAAGCCTTGTTGAATTCAAAGCCAGTCAATAGAGACCCATCTCAGAAGAACGTCGGGTGCCGTCCAGTACTACTGAGTTTAAACGTGGTCACTTAGGCGGTCATTTGCAGTGCGCAATCCCGTGTGGAGTTGGACCTTGTCGTGGTCTGGGGCTCCCTCGCAAGAGGGTCTAAAGCAACTCCACCCGCTAAGTAGCAGTTCCGGTGAGAACCCCAGGGTACCGGTTCTGTGAACAGCAGCTACCACGTAAGTCGGGCCCATTTACGGTTCATGTGGTAGTCCCCTAGTAAGGTTGACACAACCCCTACACACCTCGTACGCAGTACAAGTACAAGGTACGATGGTGGGCAAACGTTCCAAAGATCCGAAGAGATCTGCTGATAATGATGGCGAAGTGCTATCTATAAATCCTGTCGAAAAAGACAATATCGGTAACGAAGGGTTGCCCGATAATGTGGAACATAACACGGAGCAGAGCAGGCCAAAAGGTCAAGACAGCGAAGAGTTGTCAGCTGAAGCTCCACAAACAGTTAGGCCACACGAACAGATAGGACACATGAGTTCTTCTGATTCATCAGTTGATCCAGTGGATCCAACGACAATGAAAGAGGCACATCATAACCTAATAAATCTAGAAGGTATTTTAGCCAAAGAGCAAATATCTAAAAAGTTAGCGCATAAGATTAGAAATGAATTCGTAGTATTACTAAACTTAGTAACAAAACAAAACCTAAAGATCGCGCAGTTAGAAGGCCAGATAGAGCAGACCCAAAATTTAGAGGATTATGTACAGGGACTCCTGTCAGTCAAGAAGCAGACGTACTCAGAGGCAACTAGACAAAGATCCAGATCGAGAAACAAGAATAGGCTAGAAGCAGGAAGATCCATCTCACGAAAGAGAGTGGAAGGACAGGAACATGTTCTGCTAGTTTACCCGAAACCAGAAGTAGACTGTACATCAGAGGATCTAAAGCAAAAACTAGTTCAGTCGATAAATCCGACTAAACTAAAAATAGGAGTAAAAAGAGTCAAAAAGATTAGCAAGGGAGGAGTTCTCATAGAGGTCCCCAGTAAAGATGACCTGACAATACTGGAAGAAGCAATCAGAGAAAATAGGAAAACAAAGGAAAGCATGGACACCAGAATACCGGAAAAGAGAAACCCAAAAGTCATAATCTACAATGTGAACGAAGAGATAAAACAAGATGAAATAGTCAAATTAGTGAAAAAACAAAACGACGGATTAGAAGAAGCACAGGTAGAAGCGGTTTTCTCAATAAGAGCAAAATACGGACAGCACTGGGTGCTATCAGTGGACCCTAACACGTTTAATAAACTAATAGACAAAGGGAAAGTCAACATTAAATGGTCACGCCTTGGAATTAAGGAGTACCTGAAAGTGTCCACAAGCGCCTGGCCCCAGCCACCACCCCAAGCTCTTATTGGACACTACTTGTGACGTCATAGAGAGAAGAAATGAATTCCCCGCGGCATTTTTGCGCGCGAAAAGCTTTCTTTAATTGCAAATACTCTGTTACATTTCACAAATTCACATTTATACAAAACATAACCAAGACGAAAAAAAGTATAAGTTCACCTAACTTACACGAAACCGATAATAAAATCTCTTCAACCTGACGTCATAAACGGCAACCAATAAGAACAGGGGTGGTGGCTAGCGCTTGTAAAGTGTCCCGTTGTGCAAAATGCTTGGGATACAACCATAGCGCAAAAAACTGCAAGAACGAAAGAGTCTGCGCCGGATGCGGAGACCAAGATCATGAAATAAAAGAATGCCCAGCAAAAGACAAAAAGTGCGTAAACTGCACAAATGCCAATAGAAAATTCAACGCGGGTTACAATCCCAATCACGATACAAGAAGCCAAAAGTGCCCATGCTACGAAAGAGAGTTAAACAAATTGATCAACAGAACAAATTATGGACTGTGAAGTCCTACAGATAAATCTACAGCACTCCCGGAGTGCAACAGAAGCAATGAAGATTAATCTAGCGCAAAATGACAAAATTAAAATAGCATGTGTGCAAGAGCCATACATAGTGAAAAACAAGATGTATGGCCTCCCAATAGTCTACAGAAAATATTACCATGAGGAGAATGCTAAGGCAGCTATAATAATAACCGACAACAGAATTCCAGTCTGTCAGTTGCATAGCGACTCACTAGTAGTTGCTCTCAGACTGGAAATGGAAACTCCTCTACTGATAGTATCAGTTTATTGTCCACCCTCGCAAGAATTAGATGAAGTCCTCCTAACATTGCAAAGAATAGTAATACAAAGCAAGATAACCACAATAGTATGCGGCGACTTAAACGCCAAACATCCGATCTGGAGCCCGACTCCAGCGGACCCAAGGGGTACCAAAGTGTGCGAGCTTTTAGCCATAACAGGACTCTCAATAGTTAATGATGACCAAACAACGCCTACCTTTGCTGGAGCAAGAGGAAACTCCTGGGTAGACCTAACCATGCAAAAACAACAAGGAGAGGAACTACAAATAGTCAATTGGAAAAGAGACGACACAGAAAACGGCAGTGACCACAATAGTATTTATTTCCAAATTCGGATAGGGAACCTACCAAATAAGGAAAATAACAGGCTCCACATTGAAAAGACGGATTGGTTAGACTTCAAACAAGAAATCTGGAATAATTACAAACCAGATAACACCCAAGATAAGGCACAAATCGATAGCCATATAGAAAAAACAACGAAGATGCTACAGGACGCCTACGAAAAGACCAGAAGAAACAACAGTGTAAATAAACCCCGAAGGAGATACACCCCCTGGTGGTCATCCGAGATAGGACAACTCAGGAAACTGGTTCGGGCACTTAGGAAAAGATTCCAAAAAGCCCAGACAGAAGACCGCCCTTATTATCGACAGAAATACAAGATCTATGCAGCACGCTATAAGAAGGCAATGTACAAAGCGAAAAGACATTACTGGAATGAGTACTGGGAAAGTGTTACCACAAACACGCCCTTCGGCACATTCTTCGAAATGATCAAAAACAAGAACATAGGTCCCCTTCGGATTAACAGCATCCAAAAAGAGGACGGAACAAAAACAACAACAATAAAGGAAGCCATCGAAGCTATTATAGATCACCACTTTCCACAAGACAACGACCAGGACGATAGCGAAGTCCACTCCCGGATAAGAAATGAATCCAGAATACCCCCCGATACCCCGGATGACGTCCCGTTCTCGCGGGAAGAAATAAAAAGAATAATAGAAAGCATGAAAAAGAAGAAGGCTCCGGGCCTGGATAACCTCACAATTGGAGCAGTCGAAGAGTTAAGAGTAGCAAACGAAGACATATTCCAGAAACTCTTCAACAGCTGTCTGGAACAAGGATATTTCCCAGACACCTGGAAGAATGCAGAATTAGTCCTGTTTCCAAAAGAAGGGAAAGACAAAACAAAAGCGAGCGCCTACAGACCAATTTGTTTACTCTCTGCATGGGGCAAAGTTTTAGATAAACTCATTACCCAAAGGCTGACCTACCACCTTGAAAACAATAGGCTTCTGAACGATAAGCAATTCGGCTTCCGAAAAGGGAAAAGCACTGTAGACGCGGTTGACCACCTGCAAAGGATAATCCAATAAAACAGACAAGAGAATCTACACACCTATGTCATCTCACTGGATGTCGCTTCGGCGTTCAACCAGCTGTGGTGGCCGGGACTAAAGAAGAGACTCAAAGAGCTAAGATGTCCAAAAAATATTTACAACCTAATATACAGCTACCTCACGGAAAGGAAAGTCACCTATAAAAGAGATGGAGTACGAATTACCAAGAAATACTACAAAGGTGCGCCACAAGGGTCGAACATCGGGCCAATACTCTGGAACATAATGGCAGACACCGCCCTTCAAATAGATTTTGCAGATACAGCAATAATACAGGCCTACGCCGACGACTTCATCATTATCATCAAAGGCGGCAATAGGTCACTAATAGAAAGACGCGCTACAGAAGCACTCAATAGACTAACAAATTGGAGTCAGACGTACAAACTCAAGTTCAGCATAGAGAAGAACCAGATGATACTGTTCCCTAAGGGCACGAAGATAGAATCAAACCCACCGAGAATAAAGTGGAACAACATCCCACTCAGGCGTCAAGATACGCTCCAGTACCTAGGCTTCCTGTTAGACAAGAAGCTCACGTGGGTTCCACATTTAACAGAAGTCAGGAACAAGACTAGCAAAATAATCAATAGCCTAAATAGGACGATGAGCGACAGATGGGACCTCAAAGGAAGATTGCTAAAAGATCTTTACCTAAAAGCAGTAGAGAGAATGATACTTTACGGCTGTCCAGTCTGGATGACGAACACAGTCAGGGTTCAGACAAAACTAGCCCAGATCCAGAGGATAGCATTATTGAAGATCACTAAAGCATTCACGACAAATTCAACAGTCGCCCTACAAGTAATAGCAGGAGTTATGCCATTAGATCTGAAAGCGAACAGAGAGAAACTAATCTACCGATTATCCCACTACAAAGAAGATGCTATCTTCGAAGGAGTCACCATCATTCCACACGACGCGATAGAAAACATCACTCAAGATTCCGATCAACATCCAGCGGAGCTCAGGAACATAACATGGGGCAAAGCTATGCCGAAGGGTACAGATCTAGAGATCTTCACGGACGGCTCGCGCATAGGCGGCCAAGTAGGTGCAGCCTTCGTCGCGTACCACCAAGGCCGAGAGATCCACAAAGAAGGAAAGAGACTCTCAAATGAGGCAACGGTATTCCAGGCAGAATCCTATGCCCTTAAAAGAGCAGCCCTCTGGGCAGGGAATCAGGAGATTAAGAACAAGATCAGCTTCTTTACAGACAGCGTGAGCGTGTTGCAAGCGCTCAATAAAAGAGGAAAAGTAGAGTGAGCGTGTCAAGCGCTCAATAAAAGAGGAAAAGTAGCTAAACACGCTACCACACTAAAAGAAATACTCAAGACCCTTCGAGAACATCACTCAGTCCAGATTAATTGGGTGAGAGGACACACGGGACTTATCGGCAACGAAGAAGCAGACGTACAGGCAAAAGCGGCAGCACAAAAAGAAGATATCGACGTCAGTCTCCCTATTTCCACGGACGTAGCTAAAAGACTCGTCACCAAGTTCCTTCTAGACACATGGCAAGACCGCTGGAACGAGGAAGAAAATGGAAGGCACACGTACAGGTTCTTCCCAAGAGTTAGCCTGAAAAGATTAAGATCAGACCACTATGTCATCCAAGCCTTGACAAACCATGGCAAATTCCCGGCCTACTTTCAAAGATTCCTGAATCGCAACGCAAGATGCGCCTGCGGCACCCCAGGACACCAAGCAGATGCCATTCACTACATCCTTGATTGTAGCCTTATGAAGGACCTAAGACAGAGACACTTCCCAGCAAACTACAGAGATCAGCCGTTGGTTTCCCTGACCACGGATTTCTACTCAAGAAAAGGAGTCCGCAACATCTTCAAGGACCTGAACTCAAGAGACGATATATTCCTGGAGGATTTGTAACAGGTACGAGTACCTGCCCACCAAATATTGACGATGTACATATGTAAATAGCTTTGTAGTCCTAAAAGGACATATTTAACCTCAAAATCATTAATCTAGATGTAATAAGTGTATGTAATTGTAATATGTAGTATTTTAATGTTAATAATAAAGGACGTAAGTCCACACAAGCTAGATTACTAGCGCAACGATCAGGATGATTTCAAGCCCGGTAGTGCCTTCTTCTGGAACTGGCGGAACCGGTTAGTGCTCAAAACACTAGTTTCTCCCCTTTCAAAACTGCTAATGGTGTCTTTACCTATGAAACAGACAGAAAACATTTTATGTAAGCTAGATGATGGTTCTTGTCCATTATCCATTTTAATGCCAAAAATATTTCCATTTTACAAAAAAGAGGAACTATATAAAGCACTTATCAAACCCATTACTTACAAATGATGCTACAGTGTACAAAGTTACTTGTGAGCAATGCTACCGATAAGACCATTGTAATGGTCTTATCAGACATATGGCAACAAAACTGAATAAAATCTTTTGAGGAAAATGCTTTCTTCCTAGAACTAATCTTAATGGCAGATTTGTACTCGCAACTTAGGAAAAAAAGGTTGCGCTCAGTGATCTGTTTCTTGTACGTATCCGCAATATTTTACTAAGCTGGAGAGAAAATTGCACTGGAAGCTCCATTTGGCTTAAGTCTCTCAATCAGTCAGAGGAAGGCTATGTCTCTGTATATTAAACATCGGAGAATTCTTCTTCAGAAACTTGCGTTTTGTGTGTATAGATCTGATAAGTCGATGAAGACTGCATGTGTAGCAAACTTGTAAGATATTTTTTCTCTCATTATTACGTTCCTTCATGGTTCAATCGGAAAGGGCATCCACTTACCAGTCAGAAGATCAAGTGTTTGAACCTCAGTCAAGACATTGCTTATATCTTAGTTTCAAGCTGCAAAATCTCTAGAAGAATAGAAGTGGCATCCTGAAGTTTAAAAAAAGGAACACAGCATTTGGCACAGAACATTTGGCTATTCGATCCTTTCCTCCCCAATCGCCCTTTAAATGTGAGGGAATGTAACGCATGTTTTTCCTCCTTACCGCGTGCCTTCGTGATATAATTGGAAAGCATGTCCAGTTACCAATCGGGAATTTCGAATTTCGAATCTCAGTGAAAGCACTGCTTCGTTTTAAGTTCCCAAATTTCCAGATGACTCTACAAGTTCACGCCGATTTGCGATGTTGACATAACGGAATATCTCGACCTGCTGCAATCGAAGTCATCGATAATAAGTGTAAAAATATAAGCAAAGGTATTTAAAATTTATAATTTAGGCTCACTAAAAACTTAAGTGAGCTAACATTCTATTGCAAATTACAATAAAAATTTTGATTAAACTAAGATGTTTTTATTCTTATAAAATTATTTCGCCTTTTACTTGATAAATACCATAAAACCAGATGAATGAGAAAAAATTAATACTAAACACTTTATAACTTTTAACTCAAATATTTCTGAAATGGTTTAAAAATATTAAAAGTTAAACGATTCTTAGAGCATCATTATTTAGCATGACCGAAGGAATTACCAGAAAATGTTATCGTGAATGTCAACAGCAGCATGATTGTCTCAGAGGTTTGAATTAAAAATTGGTCTAAAATTTACTTAGGGATTACGCCAGTTAATGTCAGTTGATATTAACTCGATACTTTCTAAAGTTTCTAATAATCTAATTGAGGTTAAATTTGTGGGTATTTATTTAATTAACATATCAGTTATTTAGCTTTCCTATCGCTTTTGCTTTCAGCCCACAATTTCTTGCCAGAATGCAAATGGTCTTGCTCGCATATGTTCAAATGAGGTAGAAATAAATTAGCAATTAAGGGAAGGCTTTGGAAGGTTAAATCTGCCTGCTTGAAGGCCATGTTGCTAACTTTTAATTTTCTAGCCGTTAAACTTTTGTGGGATTGACATAGTCTTGCAGTATGGCTTGTTTACGCCGAAGTTTTCCAGTCAAAGCCACCTTACACGGTAGTTAACCTGAGACCTCATTAAGCTACCTCAACTTCGTTAAGTCATTCATTAACGTTTGTGTTAAGTCAAAAGTGTTGGCTTTTGTAAGCACGATTTTTACAAATAGACTTATAGCTCACATTTTGTACATTTTTATTGATTACGTTGTAAAAACGCAAGTATTCTATTTAAAAATTCGTTAATATATCATAAAATTCGTATACGTTAATATAGCGTATCTAATTAAATTAATTTATGATTAAGAATAATAATTGATTTAGTTTTAAATAAAAGTTGTACGTACTTTCACGTATCTCATAATTAATTTGCATCTATTCATTACCCTGCTGTGGCAACATGCTTTCGTGCTGTCGACCTTTGAAATACGGTCGCTAGAAAGTAGCTGACCTGAAACTGTTCCAATACTTATTTTTAATTGAACTATGTTATCGGTTTAATGTTAGATGATTTTGCATGGGTATTTAATTATTATATGTTTGCAATTTGATTTGCATGAAATGGGAGTAGTTGAATTTATTAAAGAAGCAACCAAAACTAAAATTCATATTTCGATGCCATTTGATTAACGACCAACAAGCAGATTGGTAACTGGTAGTCCTGCCATGAGGCCTTGCTCATGATCCTTTCTGTCCATGCTCAAATAGGGGCTTTATCCCGCCATTAATAGGGGATATACACACGTGTTTTACCGTTAGTTTTGTTTAATTTCTGATTATCTATGAGTAGGACACCAAAGTTAAGACAAATTTTATGCTATGTTAACTAAAATGTGAATTATAGGTAACGCAAAAAAAAATTCAATATCACCTTTCAAAATCTTTTGCTTAAGATACCCATCTTCAGGAATTGGCTAAAAAGAATGAAAACGAACAACACGAAAGCTTACTACGAGTTACACAAATGTGAATTGAGGACACATAATATTGATTTAATGAAGCACAGCACTTCTTTAAACCACAAAGGATGGTTGTCTTCGAGCAGTGGTTCTCAAGTACCCCTTACACCATTGCTAGATTGGAAAGGAAATTATCTATTTTTCCCCTCCCTTTCAAACCTGAAAAATACATACATGCATTTGTTAATATTTAGATGATTTTTTAACGTATTAAAATATAGAAAATGTTAATAAATAGCAAAACTTGAATGAACGTAGTTTTTCACATTCATAAAATAAAATTGAACACTTAAAAGCTAAATAAAAGATTGATCTCTTTTCCCCCCATTGATGAAACTCCCTCGAGAGGGGAATTTGCTTTTGTTGACAGCCTCTGTCTTAGAGTATTTGTTCTATAATTATATTATTTTATTCGATTCACTGTATTTATTCTATATGATATTTTAAAATGAAAAGGTCTTAGGATTAATCTAGAATAGTCAAACAGCAAAAATCCGCCTTATATATGCAAATTTTTACAGGACTAATTTCCATGGTTTTACCGAACCATCGCCCTCAGCTATCAAAGCGCAGATAAACGAGATAAGCTATTGTGATTAGGTAAGATAAGATAAGATAAGCTGCTCAGGAGTTAAGCTACTGGCGCCATCTCCCAATGAAAGGAAAATTAAACATAATTTCCTTAAAGGCTGAAGGCAAAGATGGATTGGAATTAGGATCGTTAACTAGAACGGAAAGATTTCTTTTTAATGTGAAACACCTCTAGAAAGTCCAATTCACCAACGGAAGACGTTTTCTGAATAATATTGGTTTCAGAAAAATTGAAGGTGTGATTTTCGGATCAACAATGCTGGGCAAAAGTGGACTTCTGTATTTCCTTTTTTCTAACATATGCCTCATGTTCCTTAACGCGAAATTTTAAGACATTTTTAGTTTCACCAATGTAAATTAAACCACACTGGCAAGGAATCCTATAAATACCCCAAGAATTCATATTCGAAATGGGATTCATTGCGTATGGACTCCTAATTTTAATGATAGGAGCATAAACCACCCGAAAGTTTAATTTCTCTCCATTATTTAGCTATAAAATCGTCCGTATTTTATAGAAATTTAACTTTCGGTTGGTTTATTCGCCTTATCAGTAAAATTAGGAGTTCCATACTCATGGATCCCATTCTGGATCTGCATTCCTAGGGTATTTATAGTATTCCTTGCCAGTATGGTTTAATTTACATTGGTCAAACTAAAAGCCTTAAAATTTCGCGTTAAGTAACATGAGGCATATGTTAGAAAAAAGTAAACACAGAAGTCCACTGTTGCCTAGCATTGTTGGTCTGAAAATCACACCTTCAATTTTTTCTGAAACCAAAATTATTCAGAAAACATCTTCCGTTGGTGAATTGGACTTTTTAGAGGCATTTTACATTCAAAAAAATCTTTCTCTTCCAATTAACGATCCTAATTCCAATTCATCTTTGCCTTCAGCCTTTAAGGAAATTATATTTAATTCTCGTTTCATTAAGAGATGGCGCCAGTAGCTTAACTCCTGAGCAGCTTATCTTATCTTATCTTACCTAATCACAATAGCTTATCTCGTTTATCTGCGCTTTGATAGCTGAGGGCGATGGTTCGGTAAAACCATCGAAACTAGTCCTGTAAAAATTTGCAAATATAATGCTGATTTTTGTTGTTTGATTGACTATTCTAGATTGATACTTGTTCGGCGTGTTATTCTACGTTAATTTTATAGGGATATTTATATATACAGTTTAAAAAAGCAGATTCAATATTTTAGAAGCTAGCACGTTCATAATTAAACTGCTATCTCATTTTATCTGCAAAATTCCAAGACACAATTGTTTATTCTTTTTACCTTACTATAATTCCGTACAAAAATTAAATACAACATTCTAAGCATAACGCTTGCTTACGTATTTAGTACACATGTCAGTATTTTTTCTCTTTTTCCTGCTAATAATATCAGCTTAAGCAACCTGTATAACTATACCATTTTAAAAATGAAACTCCAAACTGATTGTAAAATTTTCCCTCACTCTTGTTAAAAGGTGATTTAAAATGTTTCTTTGAACTCATAGGACACATCACATTACATTATTAAAAAATGAACCAAATGCCATAACACTAATAGCAATAAAAGGAAAAATATTGCAAAAAAATCTGAAAGTGTTCAGTTTTTAATGATCACCCAAAAGAATTTGTTAAAGGTTTTTTAAGCTCTTGCTGAGCTCGCAATCTACCAATTTGCTAAAGCACTCATAATTGCTAGCTTAAATATTAAGCATTAATTTCTTCGCACTTAAGCCATATGAGATTCCTAAGCAAAATTACAAAACTTTTAACACCAGCAAAGCAACATATATTTAGAATTCCCAATGCAGTGTTAAAATATTAGCATGTTTTTTTTTGTCCTTTCATAATTCATTATATCAACGCTCAGTTCCCTTAGTAAGGTTTCTTACAAAACATTCTTTTTGTACATTTTAAATATATTTTTTAATATTAACGTTTTGCGTGTTAACTTTATTTACTAATTATCACACGTTCTTCGTACTTAAGATACGTAAATTTCAGTTAAACAGCAAAATCACAAAATATTTAAAAAGAGCATAACTTTATAATTTCTGACAGACAGCCCCGAGGGTTGGATAAAAATATTTTATTTAATACAGTGTTGCTACTGATGTCTGTAAAATTGTTGAATCTGTTAACGAAAATTCATTAAAGGTTTACAAAATAGGAAATATAAAATTTTAAATTCAAATTTGGGCTTTCTTATGATACATGTTCGTGTGGAGGATTGCGTTATTCAAAATTTGATGGCTCTAGGTACCATCGTTTTGTTGAAAGCGCCAGAAACATGCACCTGTTCATGCAGCTTCTTCATTATTTAATTTCTTTAAAAGTAACACAGGGCAATAAATTCCGTGGCAACAATTTGACCAAGTATTTGGACATTTAAAGAGATACGCCGCCAAATCTCGTTTCGAAACTAATAGCTCATTCGAGCTAACGCCCTTTTTGGTTAAGAAAGGCACAATATTGTCAATCATTCAACAATACTTATTTACCGAATATATTATTCAACAATACTTGTTTTTATTATACTTCGTTGACTATTGTCAATTATTCAACAATACAATGCTTACAAATAGCTTCAATTTTGCCTAACTGATGTAACACACCATTTCTTTCTGAGCCCATTCAAATAATAACTTAATCCTGCTATTTACGGAGACACACGTGTAAAGGATATCTCAATCTAAGCCATACATCAGTGTCAAGATGATGATTAATCCTATGTGAAACCTAACAAAAACAGCCCGGGAGGAAGTAACTATCACGTCAAGCTATGTTTATCAGATAACTATTCCCTTTCCCTTAGCTTCTGCTTATAAGAGAGGATCTGTCCATAAACCTTAATCCACGTCTTAACTCCCTCCGGGTAGTATATGATTTGTGATCGTCATTAGTAAGGGCGCGAGAACTTGGTGATGTATACATCAATTGAAGGGCAAGCTTGATACTTGCCATATACGAATACTATCATCACATTTTCAAGCAGTAGTATTGAAGGTGATTCATCCATTCCGGAACTGATTTTCGATCTTTTAATCAAAATGGAAGGAATTAGTCATTTTATAATGCAACAAATTTTTAATTGGAAGGAAGGTGCGCTCTTTTAACACTTCTGAAAGTTTGTTTATTTATATTTAAGATCGTATCCTATTATCTTTTATATCTCTCTTATTTACCAAATTTATCTTTTAGTTCTTTATTTATCTTTCAGATTTATCTTTTAGTTTCTTTATTTATCTTATTTTTGAAGGTATCTAAATTATCTTTTAGCTTTTCTTTGCTTATTTGTTTATATTTTCTCCATGTATGTAATGCCCAAAGAGAATAAGTATAATTAAACTCATTGGTGTTTAGCACATGGAATTTTTTTACGTTACTTATAATTCACATTTTAGTTAATATGACTTAAACACTGGAGTCCTATTCATAAACCACTAAAATATGAAACAAAGTAATCAATGAAAGTTTCTTTATTTATCTTTCAGATTTATCTTTTAGTTTCTTTATTTATCTTTCAGATTGAATCTTTTAGTTTCTTTATTTATCTTATTTTTGAAGATTTCTTAATTATCTTTTAGCTTTTCTTTATTTATTTGTTTATATTTTCTCCATGTATGTAATGCCCAAAGGGAATAAGTATAATTAAACTCATTGGTGTTTAGCACATGGAATTTTTTACGTTACTTATAATTCACATTTTAGTTAATATGACTTAAACACTGGAGTCCTATTCATAAACCACTAAAATATGAAACAAAGTAATCAATGAAAGTTTCTTTATTTATCTTTCAGATTTGTCTTTCAGTTTCTTTATTTACCTTATTTTTGAAGGTTTCTTAAATATCTTCTACCCTTCTTTATTTATTAGCCCAAAAGGCGTTAGCCCAGAAGGGCTATTTATTTCGTTATGGCATTTTGCGTTGGTTCACTATAAATGCCGGTTCACTTTTCAAATTGTTGCCACCAAATATTAGAGCCCTGTATTATATTTAAAGAAATTATTTAATAAATAATATGCATAAATGTATGTATGTTTCTCTCATTGTGATAAAACAACGGTTCCTAGAGCCATCCAATTATGAATAACGTACGTATCGACCCGAATAGGGGCATCTGGAAGCCCAGATTTGGAATTTGTTTTATCTACTTCATATTTTGTAAAACTTTAACGAATTTTTAATGAACAAACTCAAACGATTTAAAAGCGAGCAGTGGCAACGGGGAAAAAACATTTTTATCTCAAGCGCGCGTCATTGTGTATCGGAAATTCTAAACATATGCTTATTTTAAAATTATTTTGCGATATTGCTGTTCAACTGATATTTATGATTTAAGTGCGAAGAACATGATATTTAATAAATAAAGGTAACACACAAATCGTTAACAAACCGCCTCTTTGGGGGTAATATAAAATCTGAAAGCTTTCAGGTTTTTATTAGTCCAAAGGGATTTAGTCCCGAAGGACTATTACTTTCGTTTGGGCGTTTTGCGTTGTTTCACAAGAAACGGGGTATCACTTTTCAATTTAGTGGTTATGTTTCTTTGTTGGTTATTTTTTTCCGTCGTTTCACTTTTCAATTTACTGCTTATTTTATTTATTTATTTTTTGACATAGCTTTCTCTTTAAAAATCGTCTGCGTTGCACGGGAAAATAAAAAGGAATTTTAATTACAATTCTAAATAAATAGCCAAATAAATGTGAAATTCGTAACAGTATTCTCTAAAACTTTAACGAATTTTTCACTAACAAACTCAAAGATTTCAAAGCCAGCAATACCAACGTTGTACAGAAAAATTTTTTTATCTTCAGCGCCTGAGAGCGTGTACCGAAATTTCTAAAGATATGAAGAATTTAAAATTATTTTGCGATATTGCTGTTGAACTGAATTTTATGGTTTAAGTGCGAAGAACATGGTATTTAATAAATAAAGGTAACACACACAAAACGTTAAATAAACGCCCCTTTGGACGTAATTAAAATCTAAAAACTTTCAGATTTTTTATTTTTTAAGTTATATTTGTTTATATTTTCTCCATGTATGTAATGCCCAAAGCGAATGATTAAACGCATTTGTGTTAAAATTAAATTTGTGTTAAATTGGTTTTTAGGTTCAAGCTATCAGTTTTCATCTATGCATTTTACATATTTTTGTACCTAGGTAAATTTTCGTACGTAAATGAAATTCTGAGTTATTTTCATTTTCGAATTAAACAAAAGACTAGCTAAATTTCAATAACATAGACAAAGAGTAAATAAAAATATGTATTTAAACTAAGTACGACACCCACTGAAATTAAATACGATACATAAAACTACATAACAAAAGTAAAAGTTGACGACTACTATAGTCTGTTACTTTAGAACAGGGGCTTAAGGGTTATATCTTTGCCCCAAACTATGACTCTTAATATGGTGACTGCTGTGGTAAGAGGTCGCACCCTCTAATTTCCTAAAATCCTGTAATTTCTTCTGTATGGTGATGATTACATATGTTGCGATCGTAAATTAGGAAGGTCACTACGTCCTTAAAGCGCTTATGCCTACTTTAAAAAAACATACTCTAATCACAGCTCTTTGTGGTGTTTTCTTAACATTCTGTGCATTATGGGTTCAGCCGTGACATTTTAAATTTGCTCAATATGTCGTGAATAAATGGCATTTTCTTGATTATAATTAAAAAAGAATTTCTCAGTTTGTAGCTTGATTCCTCTTCTTCCAATGTACATACAACGGATACATTAAAACCCGGCAGAAAGTTCCATGCATACTGAGTAAGAAAGTCACACTTCTATATGGAATTTTACACCCATAAGGCTGAGAGGAAATGTAAACACTTAACTAACATCATTAATAAGTTGACTTGCAGTTACTATTTCCGTGCCTCCGATTAAGCAGAATTCCAAACCTACATGCTAACAGACGATATGTTGACACGATATGTTATTGTCGCGTTAATTTTTTATTGATATCAAGAAAAAGGTGTTATATTCCATTAAATTTAAATCAGGACGTCAAACGTATTAACCTGAAGTATCAAAGATTTTTGTTTAATGGTTTGGCAACAAAAAATTATTTACGAATTGGTTTTTGCTTGGAAAGAAAGAACTGATTACGATCCTATTGAAATATTTCGATCACATTGTTGTATCTTGGAATTTAGAATACAGCTTATTCCGCCAGAAATAAAAGATTTTTTCAGTAGAATTATTCTTAATGACTTTGGAATAAAAATGTCAGTCATGGATTCGCTTATAACATCTTTTCCAGTGTAGCTTGCAGACAACTTCAAAAATATCGAATCAAAAAATATATCCTTTAGAAAAAATGTATTGCTTAATCTTAAGTCGAAAACCATTTACGGTTACCCAACTCATTCCGAAGTATCAGCTCAAATATCAGCAACCGAGGGAAATTGTCGGACGACTTTTAATTTCGTTTGAATTCCAAAAAGAAGTAACATAATTATGCTAAACGCTTAAATAAAAATACTTATTAATACGTCCACATGTCGTTCACACAATCTGAAATTTAATAGGAAGAAAATTCTACATGATTGTGGATGAAAACAACACCTTTCAAAACTATAAAAAACAATGTAGAGACATTAGAAGCAGGAATCGTGAAATATGAGGAATGCTCTGGCCGGAATTCGAACCTAGGACCTCTCGAATACGCGCCGAGTGTGCTGACCATTACGTCAGGAAGGCATGATAAGAAGGTGGGAGAAATACCTTATACACTCCCTCTTTTAAATGGCAACTGGGGATTAGGGGACCCAATCGCCAAATTCTGGTGGTGGAGAATCATCATCCACCACCTTTTAGTTCGGGTGCCACTGTAGAGACATTAAACTTTTTTTCGAAGCAGAAATCACGAAAAATGAGCATTACCCTCGCCGGGACTCGAACCTCGAGCATCTCGAACACGCGCCGAGTGTGTTGACAATTACACCATGAAGGCATGCAAAGAATGCGGGAGAAATACCTTATAACATATTAAATCGAATGAGTACGCAATTGAAAGTGAGCAAAATGTAGAATATGGTATTAGCAAAGCCTTGTCTAAACCTTGGCTCAGTTTGATCACGTGCTTCTTCTGTGCTCGAAATTTCAGAGTGAAAGAAAATATTTAAACCTGACACTTAAAAATATTAATATTAACTGGCCTCCTGATATTTTTCAGTTTATTTCTGATAAAAAAGCATTGGACTACTTTTGTAAATTCAATATAAATTATCGTAATCCTTCAATTTAGTTTTAATCCCAAAGACCGCCCAGACGGTATAGTGGTTAGGGGAGCCGGCTACGATACCAAAGCGCCTGGGTTCGAATCCCGGAGAAGGCATGGCTCTAACTGTCCGTCCCTTCCTAGGAAGCAAAGATGGCCCACCTATTTGGTGCCTCCATAATAAAGTGACCATCACTTCTGGCCTTAGTAGTGGCCAAGCCGAAGTCGGCTGAGGGCTCGCCATTGGAACAACAACAAAAAAAAATTAAGCCCAAAGGGGCGTTAGACCCATAAGGTTATTAGTTTCAAAACGGCATTTTGCGTTGTTTCGCTTTCTGAGGGGTTCGCTTTCCAAACTGTTGCCGCCAAATATTATCGCCATGTGTTATATTTAATGAAACTGAGTAACAAAGAATCTACACGAATGCATGAATGTTTCTCCCATTGTGAAAAAACAACGGTATCTAGAGGCATCAAATTTTGAATAACGTAGTCCCCCTACCTAACATGGGCACTTGGAAGACCGAATTTTGAATTTTGAATTTGTTTTATTATCTATTTCAAATTTTGTAAAACTTTACTAAAATTTTTATTAACGAACTTAACTATTTCAAAGCTAGGGCTGGCGCCACTAGCAAGTAGTAATGTCTTTTAAAAAATTGAATTAGCAGTGCTAACATACCTTTGAAATTTTTAAAGTCCGTAAACACATGTCTGAGATGTTATCATCACGCGATGATTTGTAGGTGCTTTACTTTTCAGCACGATATTTTCTGCGACGATGTTTCAAAATTCCAAAGGTTATTTAACTGACGGTGTTTTATATCACAGTGTTATAGAACAGAGATCTTTTCTCCTTGCTGTTTTCTCTCCCACGACGTTTTGCATGATGATGGTTTCCCCTTGCGTTGTCTTTATCACGACATCTTATATCGCAATGTTTTTCAGCCATGCTTTCGGCAGACACTGAATCGAGTGCGTTTCCTCGTCTGTAACATTAGTCAGTTTCCCTTAAAAAGTCCTCTTCGGAAGTGTTTCTTCAATTAGACAGTTAGCGCGAGTATAATTTTCCTGAATTAAGTAATTTGCAGGAAATCATGAGGATTACATTCTTTTTAAAATTTGATGAGTCTTTTCATTAAATAAATATCACAAAGAGAAAATTTCGTCGCTTTTTACTTTTGACTATACCATGTGCTTGAGAGCAAAATTCAGCTTTGTTTTTATTCTGATAGAATTCATCTTTTTAGATCGCATGCCTGTTAAATTCAAGCCAGTAAAGCTCTCCAACTGCAAAGTTTGGCATTTCTGAAGTAGCATGGAACCGTATGTTTCTTTCATCCCAGCTCTGAAATGCGAAATTTCGGAGATAAAATGCCAAACTCTTGCTCGAAGTGTTGTCTTATCCCTATAAAAATTTTATGCCTACGAATAGAATATTTAAGAGGGGAAAACACTCGTTTCGTAATCCTGAATATCTTTCTGTGCCATAGTCTGGGAAATGTCAGCCTATTTATTGCATGGAAAGTTTTATGGCCGGTGTTATGAGATCGTTTATTATTATCAGAGGCATTGTTTGAACGACACAATGGAGAGGTGACTCTGACCACGACGGGACACTCCGCTCTCATCTCTTTGAAAGAATTCTTTAACTTTTGTTTTGAATCGAGGAAAATTGCCAGCTAAGTTAGAAAAGATAAACTTAATATATTCCGGCATTTCCAAGTTAATATGTGCATTTTGTAAGAATTACAACTTTTGTTTGACACATTTTTAACTAGAATTGAGATTTTTATCCTATTTATTAAAATAAACTGTGTTTCAAAGAAAAAAAGCATATTTTATTTGTTTTTTTTAATTTATATTTCTTGCAGTATTAAAATATGGCAAATATCACTTAGCATGATGAGGAGGTATAATCACTTGCAACGTTCCGTGAACGTAACTGTTCTTCATTTGGTTCTACTGAAGCAAGTAGAAAGACTTGGGACGCCAGCCTTCAGTTATTTAAACTTTCCCTCTTTCAAATGTTTTCTCAAGGAATTGATTAAAAATACATTATAAGTGCCTGTCTCCATCGCCATATAAAGAAAATTATTCAGCGAATTTTTGCAGGTGGAATATTCCACAAGTGTTCCTCCTCAAGAACACATGATCTACGAAATTGATTTTAGCTTTGTTATGAGCGGGATTGCGTGAACTGCGCAGACAGAATTTATCTAACATTTAAAAAGATAAAACGTATGAAGTTTGGCTTGCTTTGATAGCTAAAACGAAGTCCAAACTCCTAACAGACCGGGAGCGAATCATCGCTGTGCTTGAAGTCCACGACGGAGGGTTGAGAAGGTTTAAACAAACCTTTTTATTAAATCAGAACTTTGTCGTCGCACCGGGAGAGTGTTTAGCGACGCTAACTGCCGTACAGAACAGCCAGGGCTCAAATCTCGGGAAGGCATGGATGTTTTAAATGTATAGTGTCTGTGCGTCATGGGGGCACTGTAAATATGCGACAAGGCGGAAGTCCTGTCGAGAGGTTGGAATTAGGGGAAGAGGGCTGGGAGACCCTCGGAACCCTCCCGCCCGGATGCTCTCCATGAAATTTTGGGGCGGAACACAACAAAATCATACTGTCACCTATATGGTGCTCAAGGCTCTTGCCAACGACAGACACAATTTTGACCCCTTGCCATGATGAATTTCGTGGGGTTGTTCTCATGTTACTGTGTAAGACAAGTGTGGTAAATCACAACTACAACAAATCAGAACTTTGAACCTAAATACATGACTTCTACTTACAAATCAGCCATCACTTCTGGCGATATGACTTAAAGAATAAATTCAAATTTCATATTAAAACTTAGCCTGTTCCGCAAAGGCTACACAAACAATTTAACGCGAAATTGGCTCGAAACTTTCTACCGACGTAACAATTTAAATATCCGAAAATATAAAGCAAAGGTAAATAATAAAATTTCATCTGCGGTAGCTAACCGAGACGAGAGGCAGAGCACGCTTGAATTAAATGGATATGGATAGGAATTACGAACTTGCTTATGTGGCCCCAAAGACCCTTTGATAAGCTAGATAACAATTTTCAAATGCTTTACAATAGATTGCAAACATTAGTAGGGAAATTTCCAACTATAGCTCAATTAGAGCAAGAAAAATTCAGGTCTTCAAAATGCTGACTTCTCTTGTTCAGAAATTACAGAGTGGAACTGCAATACATATACTGCAGACACAATTTAATGGAAAAGTATTCATAATGTACATTTTTCAAAGTACTGACGGCAAAGCTTGCGTGTAAAAGTTAGTTATTTGTCGCAGATTATAAAACCAAAGAGACATTAAAATCACTCATCTAACCACGATGAGAAGTAATTCAACTTTAATTGAATAAATAAAATCTATTTATCACCATAATCCTAAGATAAATCTGACGGATAGTTTTAAATACGGTGCAAGTATGCGTATCTCACAAAGTTTTATCGAAATACTCCTCATATTGTAACGTAAATGAATCGAATTCACAAGTTCGTAATGAATTTAATTCACAAGCCGTAAAAATGTTAATAAAATTTATTCTTTTCACCAGAAATAAAACAAAATGCTGAACTATTTCATCAGAGATATTCGTAGTTCAATATCGCGGCATCTCAAAGCAGTTATATTTTGAACTAATAAAACGTTAAACGGAAGTCAAATTCAAAGTACAGAGAAAGTTAATTCGACCTCATTGCGAATTCTCTACAATCAATAACAGCACTAAGTAGACGACAAGAGTTCGCTTAAAACAACTGAATTGAGATATTTTCAACCAACTTTTATAAGCCTTTTAATCATTCACGACACCATTCCGGTAAATTCTCAATTTTTCTGGATTGCAAAATAGTACAATTACGAGATATCTATTTATTAAATATTCACGATCCTGTATTTTTATATTTTCGGACGTAGCTTTCTCTGAAACCTCGTTGCGCGCAGCATTGCACGGGGAAATAAAACAATTTTAATTACAATTCTACTAAAAATAGCTAAATAAATACAAAATCCGTGAAAATATTGTTGAAATAATATGTTTCAATACACCGTGTTAGCGCTTTAACTGATTTCCTTCTGAACATAGAACTATTTGACAGAAGTTCGTAACTAATTCCTTTTATGTTGTTTATGAATGTACTATAAACACTTTTTATCTTCCACTGGCGGGCTTAGGTCATCATTTATACGTAGACCACTACTAAAGACAGAAGCGGTGGTCACTTTATTATGGAGAACCTAATAGGAGAACTACCTTTGCCACCTAGGAAGGAATTAGTTCTGTTTCCGCGATTCCTCTTTCCGCGTTTTTCAAAATTCTTCCTGTTCCCGCGAAATCGGAGAGTACAGTCCCCGTACCACAGCTCCTCCAGAGATGTAACGATGAGTCATTAAGAAGACCTGGGCAATTTCTTCATGAATAAGTTAGCCTTCGTCGGGCTTCTCTCAAAATTTTTAGTTTTATTCCTATTTGTTCCAATATTACCAGTTATTTTCAGATGTTATGGTAATCAATAGGTGTGTTTTAGTAGTTCTAGAACCTAAACAAAAAACCGTTTGCTCTTTCATAAAGGTTATCAGTACCGAATTTAGAATAAAAATAAGGAAAATGCAGTTTATTGGATTTGCTTCAATGAAAGAATTAAAAACTGCAAAGGCGCGATTAAGACTAAAGAAAGGACGTCGTTTTAGAACGAATATTTATTCTGAAAGTTTTTATTATAGCTCACCTTTATGCAGAATTTCGGAAGCATATTATTTTTATTTTAGGAAACGATCTTTTAGTTCATTGGCAAAATAATCGCACAGTTTGAATATCTCTCTATCTCGTTTTAAATACAGTATTAGCTTCATTCATGGAAAGATCTGAGATCCTAAATATTTTTCTGTTATTTCTTTTAAAAAATTCTTTTTCTAAATTTTTTGCTTTCCTACATTTCGGGTAAAGACATGGCCCATTCGCTCCCCACACTATGTAACCCCTTTCAGATGGGAGTAATGAAGATTGATGATTTCGAGGAAACAGGAACGCTTTTGACAACCGAGGACACAGAAATCCCGGAAACAGGAAGACACCTTTAGGAAGGGACGCACAGTTACAACCATGCCTTCTCTAGGATTTGAACCCAGGCCCTTTATGTTGTTGTTGCTTATGTTCACTTGTCTGACAGCGTCAGCCCAAGCCCACAAGAATTCTGGTGTGAACGAGCGCTAGATTACGCCTGTCGTTGGCAACAGCCTTGAGCACCTAACAGGTGACAGTACGATTTGGCTCAGTTCCGCTCCCAATTTTGATGGAGAGCACCCCGGGGGAAAGGATCCAAGGATCTCCCACCCCTCTCCTCTTCCACCAAACCACATAAGAGGACTTTCGCCTCGTCGCATATTTAAAGTGCCGCCATGCCGCACCGACACTATACATTTACAAACATCCATGCCTTCTCCGGGATTCGAACCCGATCCCTTCAGCAGGGCAGTTAGCGACGCTAACCACTATACCGGTTCGGCAGCAGGCCCTTTGTTATCGCAGCCGGCTCCCCTAAGCACTATACTTTCTGGGCGGAATGCAATAAAAGCATGAATCCTTTTTTGAATTACAATTCAGCACTAACCACATTTTACAACACGAAGTCAGTTTGACGTCTAGATGTCATCTTCCACAATGTAAAATGTAATAGGTTTCCCTTTACTTGCGATCTTATTACGCAGGAAACTTTAAATAAATCGAAACCGTAGACTTATCCTAATTTATAACTTTCAACCATTTCCATCTCTTACTTCAGTATAGAGATGATATCCATTGTATGTAAACTATGTAATTTGTTTTTCTGTCTTTGCTTTGATCCTCTTCATAAAGCAGTTTACAGATGACCTTCAATGCAGGTACTAATCAGGCATTCTGAAGCATTTAAATATTTTCTCTGCAACAAAAGTAACAATTTTCTTAAAGATGTTATTATTTTCTGCATTTCATTGTAAAGTTCTACTGTCCTTCTGTTGTGTAGAATCTAGTGATAGTGATTGCACTGAGGAAGGGTTAAACTGCCCTTTATTAAACTCTTTAACTTATGTACAATGCGTCAACATGAAGTTAACATACTGCGCCTCAACTTGGGCTGTAACTGAAACAGTAGAATAAAACTTAAGAATTTAAGATATTCACAAATAGTAGAATTACACTACAGGACTCATATAATCCTGTAGCCTACAGCTTGTAGATGAGTCTAATGGCAGAAAGAAAATAGCGCTTAAGCCACGTCAAACCAGCAGTAACTACTAAACAGAAGTTTGCGTATAAGCACGCACGGCAATTTCCCGAACTCTTTCTTCTCTACAGGAACGTCGATATTTAACTTATTCTTCCACTGGTAGAATTTGCATTTCTTACGCGCACTACCGAATTTAAATATTCTGGCACTGACAATTAGGGGAATGAAGGCTTATATGAAAGCAACTTAAAATTAAATGTAACTGGTTATTTAAAACGAATATAAATCCCTATATTATTAAAAGGGAAATATTTCTTTGCGTACTCTTTGTGTATAACCTGTATTGTAACTCTGTTTAAAGTTGCTGAATAATTCGTATTTTTGTTAGTTTTTTAATCATTAGTTCCATTAAAGTTTCATCCAACAAGGTTAATAGTTATAACAATATGAGTTACAAAATCTGATGTGGACTACACATCATTTCCTTGCACTGCCTCTTAAATTGTACACATTTTTTTTCCATTTGATTTAAACTTATTTCCTCGCAATTAGAGATATATTTCTCATTCAATCAATTCAATTCTCACTTTGCGGCAAAGAAGAAATACATAAAAGCTCAAAAGATCTTCATTTAAAATTGTAAAATACAGAAAAACATAAAACATTAAATCCAGTTAAAAACAGTTAAAAATAAAATTTACAATTAAAATTAGAATTTCGCAAAAACAAGTTATGCGGCCAGCGGGCAAGAAGACACATTTTCGGTGCACAAAACTGAAAGTTTACTTTTTGATTGACTTAATTCTCTATTCTACTAAGACTTCTCAAACGTAAACAGATTGTAGTTCTCTTAGGCTTAGTGGCACTTAAACAACTTTTAAATTATTGATAATTCTACAACTATTGCATGCGTATTAGTTAAAGCCATAAAAGCCTTAACCGGAACATAAGAACAACATAATACAATCAATTTTAAAGCAAAAAATACGCAATTTACCAACATATAAAAATAAAAATCTGAGCTCACTGAAGCGGATGAAAGAGTGGATATATATAGCCCAATTATATGTTAACCAAAAGGTAAGATACACAACCACATGGAACAGTTCCATATGCAAAATTTCAACGTTCTGAGACTACTCGTTTTTTGAGATATGCGAGATACATAGATACATACGTACGTACAGACGTCAGGAAAATTCTCTTTTGAATCCATTTTAAATTCAATTTTAATCTTTTGTAAAAGGAGTCCTCTATTCTATCCGTAAGTACAGATGTCACACAAATACATCGGTCTAATGGATTCGAGAGTGATTAAAATAGATATTTTCTTTGAAATATGATATCCGAATTTTTTCGCAATTACAATACATCTTTTACTTCGTAGAAGAAAGTAAAAATAGTTAGTAATTTCCATTACAAGAATAAAACCCTTAGTTTATAAAATATTTCCTGGTCTCCTTATATTTTACTAAGAATTGCTTAAAGACATTATGGAATTTAAAAATTAAAATAAAGCCGTTTCATTTTTAGAATTTTAAATTAGATTTAGTGACATCTATTCATTTTGCACAAATAAAAAATCTCCATTCCTTTTACACTGTAAGAATGTATGTATTCATTCACGTATAAATGTCTAGTAGCCTAGTGAAATAATTTATTATACGATGGCTTCATTATCACATGACTCATAGTTATTACTTACTTTTGAGTAATACATACACAAATTACTAAATAACGTTTTATAAACAGATATTTCAAAAAGAAAATGCTAGTTGAAAATGTTGGTTGCGTTTTTAAAGTACTTTAAATTAAAATGCATATAGTTATCTAAAACAGCATTGATTCTTAAGGGAATCTTCCGTTATGACAAAAGTACTGGAAAACAGTACATATAAAAAACATGAAAGAATCACAGCACCGCAAATTTTCAAAATAACTTTCAGAGGTTCAAAATTATTTGTTTCTATATGACCTTAAATTGTCTTATCCAAAACTGGCTTTAATTTGATGTTTCCTGTATTTCTGATGCTCCTATCTTTAGTTCAGTTCCGGCTATTTTCTCTTATTATTAAGCATTTTTAACCAGTTCCTTTTAAGCCTACATATATTTTCACGAGATGGTGCCACCAACCTAAAATTTAGCTCGGTCTAATTACATGACAGAATGCAAAAATAAATGTCGAAAGGCTTCGATATGCATGGAAAGATATAATATTAAAGCTTGTGAAGTGAAAATGAGCGAAATATTCCATTTTGACGATATTTTATATTCTTAAAAAAATTTTAGAAATGAAAAACACTTTTTTTCTTTCTCTAACTGAATTGGAATTTCGTAATAACCCTTTTTTAAACTTAATCCAAAGAATTCCTCAGAAAATCTCAACACAATAAAAAAAAAATTTGAATCTCATCGAAATTGCATTTTAGGATATTTTACGAATTATGAATATTTTTCTTTTAAGTGATCACGGACTGATTAAAATCTGACTTTGCTTTAAGTACTATTTAAAAGAAGCACATCAAAGAAAGCATATACTTTTAATTTAAAAAACAAATTTTGAAATATATTTGCTTTACCTGTTTGTCAAATCACTTTTAGAAAAATATGTATTTCGTTGAAGCGGTTTAAATATCACAGTTGTAATTGTTGCTAGCAAGGTTTACATGAGTTAACCCTTAGAAAACCGAAGCCAATGCTAAACTGTAGGCTTAATATACCTAAACGTCCGTTCCCGTCCATTACCCTGTGGGGTTTTACTTATTTAATTCAGTGTTCAATCCTTGAAACCCCACAAACACTAATAAGCGAATAATCGCTTACGTATGTGAAAAGAGACATAAGACTTAAGAAGGATTAACTACTCTTTATTTCTCGGAATAAATGTGATACAATCAGTTCCTAACTCGGAACGTACAGCACAGCCTGCACTTGGGCTTGGTCTTAAATAAATACAAAAATAAACTTAACTAAACTTATCTAGAGCTAACTGAAATACGTAGCCGAAGCTATCAAGATTCTAAGTAATTGGGCCCTAAATCTTAATCAAGTCGGCGAAGCCAAACAAGGGCCTAAAGTACGGCCGAGCGTAACAATAGCTTAGAGAGATGTAGCCAAAAGGCAAAAGCGCGCTAGTCAGAAACACAGGCTTTCTCTAACGAAGTCGGCGAAACATCGACTTAAATACTACTCGTACTCATTTGTATTAACCGCGTTTCTGAAAATACATTCTGGTAGGAATTGTAAGCTGACGCTAGAAAAGACAGGAAAGATGCATAATCTTAAAATAACTGTTATTAAAATTAGAATAAACCTTACAACCCGTCCCGTCAGTTTTCTCCTCTCCTCAACCATTAACGCACAAAAAAGTGTGAAGATTTCAAATGACATCTTTTCTATTTCCTAACAAAGATGCTTCTATTAGCCTTTTAGAACAAGTTGTCTACGATAAACTGATACAACGCATTTGGGGAAACTGCACTTGCTGCTGCCCTGACGGGGAGGGAAGAAAACAACATCGCAATATCGGCAGTTTAGGGCGGTTGTGGTTGTTTCAATGAAAGGCCATCTCGCGCGTTTTGTTCTTCAAAAGGTTAACATCTTAAGCCTATTTAGATTTAACCGTAGCCAACCCAGGAAATTTAGCCGTATGCGTACTTGGCTTCTTCCAAATTTTCGGCAAATTCCAACTTTCAGTTAGCTGCTTCGTCAGCAAACTCTGTTTTTCCCTCAGTTCCCATTTGTGGAACAAAAATTTGCTCTCTTACCATATAAAAATGTAGCTGCACGAGACAGAGCAATAACAGGTCTGTGACGCCCTTACATGTCCGGGGCTGCACGCGCCCTACATTGAAGGAATCAGCGTGTTCTTTCCCCGTCCGACATGACTGGGTAAGCGTAATGGCAAACCGCCATTGAGTTGATTAATGTTAACGAATTTCGTTTACTGCGCATGCTCAATAGTGCACCGTTGGCCTGGGAAAAAATACGGGCAAATAAAAATAAACAACTCTACACAAGCCTGTTTTTCATGTAGGCCTTAGCGACTCTTTAGGATTGCAATACTATGGACACTTTTTTGTGCTTATTGCACTTGCTTCTGTTTCATTTCATTTTGGTTTATTTTGTTTAAACATTACATTTAATATCAGTTACTTGTAATAATTTACTTTGCTTTAATTTAATAATTTAAATTAGATATATTCCTTAAAATTATTAAAGTATTTATGAATGGAACGCATGGTAAATAATCGATTGCTTTTATTCCTCAGAAGTACAATCAATAAACAACACCATGTAAGGTTTCCTGTTTTGTAATCCTTCTTAAACGAAAATTTGGGGAGTTTACAATCAATATTTACACCTAAGTAATGAAGCAACGTACAACCTAACACGTTTTAAAACCCCGAACTGTTTACGTCCAGATAACAGAACATCAACCATATACCATATTCATCTTCTTTTAAAGTTACGCCAAAGTCGTAACTGCGCCAAATTCTTTTCTAGTCATGCGCAGTGTGCGTAATTCGTTTAACATTGTTCAACTGAATATGCGGTCTGCCATTACGCACAAGGTAACCCACTGAACCTCCTTCGTGCTGAGGTTAGGGGCTTGTAATTATTCCCCTTGAACGAGGAATCCCAAGTAAGCACGAGTCATAAGCTCGTGTTGATTACGTCCCTGCCCTTTGTATACACCGCCCGTTACTACTACCGATTGAATCATTTATGAGGTCGTCTCACTGGCTCTCGAAGCGGCGGAAAAAATATTAGTGAAACTCGGGAGAGAAGGTTTATTTTGTACCAGTCGTAATACACTCACGTTTGTGAAAATTGCAACACCATGAAGGACTTACGCGAGTGAGCTGAAATTTTCAGGAAATGCAAAGTAGCGCATGATATGCAAATGATTAGAATTGCAAATCCGTAGCGCATGCGTATGCTGAGCAGCGCCCTCTGAACGGCTGATGGATCCGAATAAATAGACGGCTGTAGCGAGGCGTGTATGGTTATCGGTGGTTATCTGCTAGTGGTAAACGTTAACTCAATCTGTACTTATGCCTCGTCGACGAAAGAGAGCGAGATTTGAACAACTTACAGAGTTTGAACGAGGGAGAATCATCGGCCTTCGTGAAGCTGGATTGTCGTATCGTGCAGTAGCCTCTCGTGTGCAGCGTAACAGCAGCACAGTGATGCGCGTTTGGAAGCAGTGGACGGACGAGTGTCGGACAACTCGGAAATCCGGGAGTGGACCCCGAAATGTGACGTCAGCTCGCGATGATAGACACCTGGTCCGCATGGCGCGGACGGACCGTACAGCTTCCTCTAGACAATTGGCAGCACTGTGGTCAATAGCTACAGGTGTTTCATTGTGTGCTTCATCAATTCGTAGACGTCTGCTGCAGTGTGGACTGCGCGCACGGACTCCTTTATACAGGATCCCCCTAACGCACGACCATCGCCGCCTGCGGCTACAATGGGCCAATCAGCATAGAGACTGGCGTGCTGATTGGCAGCATGTCGTGTTTTCTGACGAATCCCGCTTTAATTTGTGGTACCATGATGGCCGCATTCGTGTCAGACGCTATGCCGGTGAACGCCACCTTCCGGAGTGCATTATCGAACGCCACAGTGGACGAACACCCGGAGTTATGGTCTGGGGCGCCATAGCATATCATAGACGATCTCAATTGCTACGAATTGTGGGCAATCTGAACAGCAACCGGTATATCCGTGAAGTTCTACAGCCCGAAGCTGTTCCCTTCCTTCAAAGCTTGCCAGGCGCTGTATTTCAACAGGACAATGCCCGCCCTCATACTGCTCGGATTGTTAAATCCTTCTTTGCAGCGCAGCAGGTACAGCTTCTTCCTTGGCCTGCGTGTTCCCCGGATATGTCGCCAATTGAACATGTGTGGGATGTCATTGGTCGGCGTCTTGCTCGTGATCCTCGTCCTGTTGCGTCTGCAGACGAACTTTGGGTACGCGTACAAACGATATGGAATGCTCTTCCTCAGTCAGACATTCAAACTTTGTTTGACTCCATGCCACGTCGTGTAGCAGCACTTATTGCGGCGCGTGGTGGCCACACAATATACTGATTCTGATCTCTTGTCCTTGTTTGTTTGCTTTGAACATTTAATCATTTATTTGTACCACTACCACTCAACTGTGTATTAAATTGCATTCAATTATGACGATTCTTTCTTGGTGTTGCAATTTTCACAAACGTGAGTGTATAAAGTTGAAAACTTCGAGTTCTTAAGCCAAATTCTTTGAACCGTAATTGCTGACATAGTAAGCTATTGTCATCGGCAAAAAAATTTTGAATTTACAACTTAAATTTCTGTGGCATATGAATGTTGCGTCCGGCCTAAGCTGTAGTATATTTAGTGCTTGCCTCTTTCTCTTCTAGCAATCAATTTTTCTGTCCTTTTTTCCCCCACATTCTACACCGTATCATTGTATGTGTCCTGATATATACTTTCCTTACATGTCTACGCTAATCTTATTTGATGGCTGTGTTTGCAATTCGTTTAAAGAGGCTGGTTCCATAACCCCATCTTAAATCTTATTTTGTTTCTAGATATTCTAATGCGTTAAGCACACAAATCCTGATCTGTGGCTATATGTGGCTGAATTTTGTTTTAAAGTGATTATTTTTTAATACATCGCTTTTGCTTTATTAAGCTTCTTTCATTTAATACAGTCTGTAATTTCTAAAGATTCACTTCCATATAAAGAAAATAAAATCGCGAATAAAACATCTGTAATTTATTTTTTATTAACAAATGAATAAAGAAAACTTTAAGAAGACTTTCAAAAGTATTTTTCGGTCTGTTGATTCATATCGTTATTCAGACATTCTCTATAACTGTTAATAAAATGCGACTTTCCTTTACTTCATTCTGATTTCACTTAAAAACTGCAGGGTATTTTTTGGCATTCTTATTTAACTGTACTTGGACTTTCTCTTCATTTCCTTCCATTCCTCAAAATCATAGCTTTTCCTTTATTTAATTTTAAACGTGCATTCTTTGTAGTTTTTTTTCCTCGATTAACTTCAGAATAAAAATTACGTTCATTTCATTGCATTCTTAAACTTAATGAAAGCAAATTGATAGTCAACTTTTCAACAGTTAAATATGTTTTAGTATTCTTGATCTTGTCAAAAGACGACTTGACAAAAATAAAGAGAGCTTTTAATTTTCTCTAGTATATTTATAATTATCGAATGTCTAAAGAAAAGAAAAAGATCGGATATTTATATTATTTATAGAATTCTAAATACGTATACTTTTTTAACCATCAGCTCTTCTGAAAATAGCTGGTTAAATCTATTTCACTCGAAGTTCCAAGATCTTTTTTCCTAGAATTCAAAGTTGTTTACTACTACTTTTAATCATTCGAAAGGTTTGCTTTGTGCCCCGAAAACTTCGAAGAAGAAAAAAAAATGTTTTCTGCTAATGAGCTTTTCGAACAAAAACAAACAAAAACAACAAAAAGTTTGTACTGGGAGAAGTCTCTGCAAGAAAACAAGGAATTAACTGCAACCTTAACGCCGAAGGGCAACATATCTCTTCTGTCGGGATTCTTTAAACAATGATTTGGAACGTTTTCTGTTTTGGTTACTTTCCGTGAAATAGAATTAATTGCCGTCGTAACCACAAAACAATTATTTGCTTTCGCAAACTGGCAACAAGTCGAAGTTTAAACAGCTTGCTCTAATAGCATTTTAAAGCCATTACCAGTTGTCTTAACGTCTGCCATTTAAACAACGACTCAAGGACAAATTTTTGCGGTGAGCACAAAAGCAAATTCAGACTCCTTTTTTCAAAGAAATAATTTAAGTTCATTTTAAACTTGCATGTAAATGATACATCGTGGTTACGATTAGTAAATGCTGATTGCTACGTGTAAAAAAACCCTCTTCAAACGTTACTAATAATAACAATAAAAACGCATTAGTTTCCTTCAACACAAAAATATTTTAAAAAGAGTAATAACATGAAGTAATTACCGCGTTTTCGTCAAATAAAATGAAAATTTATTGCCGCAGGTGCAATAACTTCAAAATTTCCTAACAAAAGCTTGTAGAAATTAAAAGGTAGGGTAGAGTTTTTATTGCTTAGTCACAGAAAACGCTTTTGCTAACCGAGACATAGCAATCTGATTTCTAATCGAAGCAAATTTTCGCATGAAGTTATTCTAGGAATATTTGTTAAAAAACTGCATCGAGAAAATTAATGTTTAATCTTTTATATTTTTCCATATTCTCGTTGAAAATAATATTATAAGATTACATATTGTTGTGTGTGCGTACGGGTTACGCGCTGTAGGATACATGATTATATGAGCCCTGTAGTTTAATTCTACTATTTGTGAATATCTCTCATTTTATGTTTGATTCTACTGTTTCAGTTACCGCCCAAGTTGAGGCGTAGTATGTTAGCGTTAATTTGACACATTGTAATTAAGTTAAAGAGTTTAATAAAGGGCAATCTTAACCCTTAGTCAGTGCAATCACTATTTCTCAAGGTTCTACACAACAGAAGGAGAGTAAAACATTACAACACTTATGATTTAAGTTTTAAGATGAGTTAAGTTTATGTTAATATGTTAATTTTTTTCATATACTCCCTGTCTCGTGAGGATACTCGCTTAGATCAGTGGTTTATGCAAGTTTTACAGCAAGCAGAATAGTTTTTAAATATGTGGCAATTTTAACCGAGCTTTATGATCGCTCAGCATTCGTAGTTGGATCCGAGTTATAAGCTAGTTTACCTTAAAACGTCCTTCACGAAGACATCCCTTTCCTTACACGATACCCTTGTGTACTTTGCCACTGTTGTTGAGATCCTTCTCGTTTGTCTGAAATGAGACAAAACGAACGAAATTTATCGCGTAAGGAGTCGAGATTGTGCCACTCGTTGCCAAGGGCCTCAGCACCATACAGGTGACAGTACGATTTTCCTCACTTCCGCCTCCAGTTTTGAAGGAGAACACCCCAGGGGAAGACGGGTACAAGGATCTAATACACCTCTTACCCTACCAACAACGTCTGGACATGCCTTTCTGTTCGCCGCATATTTTGAGTGTCCACACAGACAATGTACATTCACAAATATCATTGTTTACTCCGGAATTCGAAACCGGTCTCTTCGCTACGTAAGTCAGAGTCACTAACATCTATCCCGGTTGGGTGGTTGTGCTTTTTCATAATCATCTAAAGCAGCAATTTTAACCGAGAGCACATCAGAACTTGTTTTGAAGCACGCCTGTCTTCCTGCAAAAGCAATTCACAGAAAAGGTATTCAGGCTAAGATATGCCGGAATTCAGAAAGTGTTTAGAAGTTGAGCTCAATTTCGCTCCAAACCCAAATGTATCTTAGATATGCATAAGTATTGTTTTTCAGAACAATTTTGCACACCAGCGAGGTTAGATTAAATTAAGTTACTTAAGAATGGCAAAGCAACCAAGGACTATCTTCTCAAAGATGATGCTTTCGTGGATGATTTTTCTAAAAGAGAAAAGGTTCATATTCAAGTTTTATATTAGGAAAAAATTATGGAAATCTATCTTACAATCAGTTCGTTCACTTGGGACGGACCTAAGTGAAACTTCTAATATTTAGATATCTTTAACCACTAAAGCACTGGTACACTCAAACCAGCAAGGTGCTAAATTGGAAAGTCATAAAGTCATTATTGAAATCATAAAGTTCAGTTCGTTTTATTTTTTAATAGTGTTACCCTGCAAGTCCTGTCTAATAAAGTTTGTGTCGGATGTTTAACTTTGTCTTGTGTAGCAATACGATTTTGTCTTGTGTAGCAGTACTATTTTGACTTCATCTTGTGTGTAGAAACAGACGAACTCGCCAATCTCTCTATGTAACAATTATGCTCAGCACTTAGTTTTGCGAACAAATAGTTTCTGTTAGTTTTAATGACTTGAAGTATATAGTTGCATAAATATACTGTAAAAGGTACTTAATTCCTACAGTGACTTCACAACTTTTAATTTAAATTCGCGCTCACTCCTCCTTCTTACTTAGAATCGGACGTCGAATATACGATGTCTCATAGCCTCATTCACGCTTTCTAAATTATTACTTTACTTAGGTAGGCAGAAAGACAGCTTTTTCGGTGCAACAAACTTCTGGACACACTCTGCTGAAGTTGGTGATTAAACTGACTGAGTTTACTATGTTACTAAGTTGCAAATGTAAACAAACGGCGGCGGCGTTAGGCTTCGTGGAACTGAAGCAGCTTTTATATTGTTGATAATTCTACAGCTATTGCATGCAGATTAACTAAAAGTATAAAAAAAATCAAACGGAATATAGCAACAGTATAATTCAATAACTTTTAGAACAAAAAATGCATAATTTACAAACATATAAGAATAAAAAAAAACTATCACCGATCCGGGTAACAGTGTATATATATATATATATATATATATATATATATTTTTTTG
>KK112842.1:211963-275059 GCA_000611955.2 Stegodyphus mimosarum
AGCATACGCATGCGCTACGGATTTGCAATTCTAATCATTTGCATATCATGCGCTACTTTGCTCTAATCATTTGCATATCATGCGCTACTTTGCATTTCCTGAATATTTCAGCTCACTCGCGTAAGTCCTTCATGGTGTTGCAATTTTCACAAACGTGAGTGTATATTTTGATTGAGTATCAGTTAGTGATTTGAATCTAGCAAATAATTTGATGCTTACTTGGAAGTAAAATGAAACACTCTCTCTTATTTTACTTACTGTTATTTGATGGTAGATTGGTTTATCCCCTTGATAAGTCGATTAATCTACTATCAATAACAATAACTGGTTTTTCAGTACTTAAAAAGTTTCCTTTTGATTTTGGCATTTTTGTGATTTAGTTTTTTCTTAACTGTGTTTTAACCGAGGAGGATTGAAAATTCTAAAATTTTTTTAAATTCTGAAAAGTACCTTTTGAATGATGTTTTTAAATTGAATTTCTGTTGCTTGGAGATGTAATATGGAGAGTTTTCTTTTATAATTTATATATATATATACACGTTTGGTGGGGCCGATCGCAAACAAAAAGGGAGGTGCACATCTGCATATTATGGCACTCCCATACACAAAATTTCAATGTTCTAAGGCTGCTCGTTTTAGAGTTTTGCAAGATACATACGTAAATACAGACGTCACTAAAAAATGTCTTTTCAATCCATTTTAAATCCATTTCACAACCCATTGTGGGAAAAAGAAGCCTTTATTCTATCCGCACGTGTAGGTGTAATGTAAAAACATCATTCCAATGGAATCGAGAGCGCTCAAAATGGATATTTTCATTGAAATACCATACCCGAAATTTTTACAATATTCCCTTTACTTCGTACAAGGAAGTAAAAAACGCTATGCCGACATTTATGTTATGTAACATTAGGCATGGGTTTTATTAATTACACTAAATGTGTGATTCTATATGAAACGCACAGCTTATTATATTTGTAACAAAAGATTTTACAGCTCTTTTCATAAAAAAATTACTAACTCGTTAACATTCCTGCCGGAGTGCCTGTTGAGGGAAACTGTTAAATTTAGTTTCCATAAACTTCCTAAAGGCTTCTCTGTTACCAATTCATCCAGTTTACATTCTCAAAGCCAGAAATATATAAATTCCATTTATCTTCAGTTACAAATATGGTTATTAGGAAACGATTTTTAAATAAAAGGTTTTTTAAGAATTCTTTTTTCATTCAACTGTTGCTTTATTAATTCTTTTGTATTAATGTCATTACGAATGCTTCCACGGACTTCTAGAGATCTGAATTAGGTGAAGCACATTAGCATTAATTGCCCGAAAGAAGGAATGTCTTCGAGGAAAACTTGCGAAGGAAAGCTGCCTCATGCTCGTGTTACACTTGGAAAAAACTGAGAAAATACCATGCAGCTAGCTCTTTCCACCGAATTCCAGCTGTCATTCATATGATGGTGAAATTGAAGGAATTGGTTAATTATTTTAACTATGCTTTATAACAAACTCTGGTAAATGTTTGTTCAACAGCAGCATATCAATGTCTTATTTCACCCATGATTAAGGTGCAATGATACTTCAAGAAAGGTGGTTAAATATTTTAACCATCTTTTGTAATTAGCTATGGTGAATGCTTCTCCATTAGCAGCATATCAGCGTCTTAAGAAAAAAGGTTCAACGCTACTTGCCCATTATTAAGGTGCAATGCCACTCATTACTAAGGTGTCGCTCATTATTAAGATGCAATGCTACTTCAAGAAGGGTGGTTAAATATTTTAACCATTTTTTGTAATAAACTGTGGTGAATGTTTGTCCATTGGCAGCATACTAGTATCTTATCCAGTAATAGTGTTTAGTGCTATTTGCCATTGTTAAGGTACAATGCCCCCCATTATCAAGGTGTCGCCATTATTAAGATGCAATGCCACGTCACGAAAGGTAGTTACATATTTTAACCATATTTTGTAATAAACTTTGGTGAAAGTTTGTCCATTAGCAACATATCAGAGTGTTATTTCAGCCAATGGTAAATTTCAATGCTACTTGCCCATTATTAAGGTGCAATGCCACTCATTATTAATGTGCAATGCCACCCATTATTAAGGTGTAATGCTACTTCAAAAAAGGTGGTTAAATATTTTAACCTTGTTTTTTAATAAAGTATGGTGACCTTTTTGTCCATTAGCAGCATATTAGCATCTTATTTCATCCAGTAATAAGGTTCAATGCTACTTGCCAATTATTAAGGTGCAATGCCACCCATTATTAAGATGCATTGCTACTTCACGAAAGGTAGTTACATATTTTAACCATATTTTGTAATACACTTTGGTGAAAGTTTGTCCATTAGCAACATATCAGAGTGTTATTTTATCCAATGATAAATTTCAATGCTACTTGCCCATTATTAAGGTGCAATGCCACTCATTATTAAGGTGCAATGCCACTCATTATTAAGGTGCAATGCCACCCATTATTAAGGTGTAACGCTACCTCAAGAAAGGTGGTTGAATATTTTAACCATGTTTTGCAATAAAGTATGGTGAATGTTTGTCCATTAGCAGCATATAAGTGTTTTATTTAATCCAGCCATAAAGGCCAGTGCTACTTGCCCATTATTAAGGTGCAATGCTACTTCAAGAAAGGAGGTTAAATATTTTAACCACGTTTCGTAATGAACTAATGTGAATGCTTGCCCATTAGCAGCCTATCAGCGTCTTATTTTATCCAGTAATAAGATTCAATGCTACTTGCCCATTATTACGGTGCAGTGCCACCCATTATTAAGGTGCAATGCTACCCATTATTAAGGTGCAATTCCACCCATTATTAAGGTGTCACCCATTATTAAGATGCAATGCTACTTCAAAAAAGGTGGTTAAATATTTTAACCATGTTTTGTAATAAACTAAAGTTTATGTTTGTCCATTAGCAGCATATCAGCGTCTTATTTCATCTAGCAATAAGTTTCAATGCTACTTGCCCATTATTAAGATGCAATGCCACCCATTAGTAAGGTGTCACCCATTATTATTTCACCTATTATTAAGGTGCAATGCTACTTCAAGAAACTAGTATAGTTGTAAATAAGGTAAGATGGAATCATCTCAAATGGAAATCATTCCAAATCTGCTCTCAAGCTTAATGAAGTCACTGCAGTAAATGTTTCGTCATCTTGTTTTGTTACGATTGCAGTGCTTGTATGAACGAAATTATGCTATATGCAAGACAGTGTTTTCCACTTTGTATGAGATATCCTGTTGAAATAGATATCTGGGTGATAAAATTGTTTTCAACAAGATAAAGTTTTGCAGAATAATTATTGCATATATTTGATAAGGGAAATTATAGAAAGTATTAATGCAAAGCAAAATAAGATGCTTAGGAGGCAGTAAAGCAAAAGCGCAAAACCTCACCGAAATTCGTAAGTGTACTAAAAAAGGCTTATACTGGCAAAAAAGGGATAAATGTTTTATACCTGCGCTAGACATAACAAAGCATGATAGCATAGACTAAAGAAAAAAATCTGACGTGGACAGCGTATGACTACCTTGTACAGGCTATTAAATTACACATATTTTTTGCTGCATTTCATTTAAACTTATTTCCCCGAATTTCATTAGCGATATAAATCTCATTCGATTAATTGAGTTCTCCCTTCGCGGCAAGACAAAAATACATAACTTAATTAAAAATTGAAAAAAACTAACTAAATTTGTAAGGTTTTAGTTAAACTAACAAAGTTTTATTTTAATTTTCCCTTTTCTATCTGTTCTCATTTCAACTTCCCTTTAGAATAAGCGCGCGTTTCAGCTTTATGCTAATTTGAAGTGGAGCCAAGTTATATTTAAACGAAAGGTAGAAATCTTTCAATGTGAGAGAGCTTTTAGTCTCAGACCACTGTTACTCTTTTCAACGTTCGCCTGATTAGCTAGTATTTAAATTCTAAGCCGTAGCGCTGTTACGCGATTACGTATTGAAGTAACTCTAAGTGCGTCAGTATTAGTTAAATCTTGCTACGCACCATTTAGTTTAGAGGCCAACCTCGCGTTTAGAGCTCTGTGAGCAACGATTACTTAATTTCTAATTAGTTTTAGTTTAAATTACCTGATTGTTCAGTTTAGACCCAAGTGGCGGTCATTATTTTCTGTATCCCTCCCGAGTTAGGAAGTGCCTCTACATAATTGTGGTTTAATAAAAGAGGATTTTAAATCCCTCTGAAGTGTACTTCTTCTACCACTTATGCACAATATTCTACCACAGAACATAGCTGCATTCAGCTCCCTGTTCCAAGATCAGGACTTTCAGCTGTCACGAAGATGTTTTCTAAGAATATGCACCGAACACTCAGTCCTGACAAATTAAAAATTAAAAAACATAAAACACCAAGTACAGTTAAAACAATTTAAAAAATTTTTTTGTACACTTATAATTACAGTTTTCACGCGAAAACAAGTAATTCCGCCAGCAAGCAATAAAGCACATTTTTCGGTACACAAAACTGAAAGTTTAATTTGGTCCCACTTGGCAAAAGGACACTAAGGGTGCAGAAACTGACTCAGTTCGCTATTCTGCCAAGTTTCAAATGTAAACATATATGGCTACTCCGTTAGGCTTAGCCGCACATAAGCAACTTTTAAATATGAATAAATCTACAATTATCGCATGCAGATTAACTAAAGCTATAAACACCTTATCCGGAACATGCTATTAACACAATTCAATCATTTGTAAAGCAAGACATTTAGAATATACCAGCATATAAGAATAAAAATAAACTGAGCTTACAGAGAGGAGTAACAGAGCGGGTATACATATACTTTTGATGCTGTAGATTATAATCAAAAAGGGCGGTGCAAAACTACTTGTTAGCGCGGTCCTATATACAAAATTTTCACGCTCTGAGCCTATCCGTTTTTGAGTTATGTGAGATACATACATACGTACGTACGTACATACAGATGTTAGGAAAAAATTCTCTTCTGAATCCCTTTTACAATCCGTTTGGGGGAAAATAGCCCTTTTTTGTGTAAGGACAGTTGTCACTCAAAACAAGCGTGAAACTGCATTCGATAGCGGTCAGAATGGATATTTTCTTTTAAATATGATACTCGAAATGTTTCGCGATTAAACCACTTCCTTTACTTCGTGCATGAAGTAAAACGTTATTGCAGTAAAAGCAAATAAGGTATAAAACAATTCCAGGAGGTTGACTGGTCTTCCCTTCTTCAAAGTTGCAAAGAAGGAGAGCAGTTTACAAAATCAAAACTGTATTGGTTGCATTAGAACGAAAACAAAAAGTAGAAAATTTTAACTAATATTCTAGAATGATAAAATTTAGAATTCTTCATTTCCATTTATTTTTTAGAAGAGTATAAAAGTGGATATGTCTAAAGTAGCGTGAAGAATCAAATAAATATTGTTTTTTGATTTAAAATATATAAAATAATACAGCCAGAATAATATACAAAATTAACTCAATGCTCAGTGCAGAATGACTAACCGAAAGACTGAAATCACATATTAAAGAAAGATGATGATACTGATCGCAACAGTCTATATCTTAAAGACGCTGTGAAATATGAGAATTCTGTTGACCTACGTTAATGTATAAAGAAATATATTTTTTGCTTCATGGCCAGCCACATAGAGGCTATCTTCCCAAGAGAAGGAACAGCTTTGTAAGAGGAACTAGCTTGTATTGCCATTAGGCATAGAAAAAACTACGAAAATTCTCATGTAGGTTACCAACTCATCAGAATTTAAACCTGGATCGAATGATCAGTATTTCGTGGTTTTATAGTTTAGTGATTGCTATAAAACCACGAAAGCATAAGGTAACATTAATTTGAGATGTGAAACTTTTTTAATCATTGCTCTTGAGCATCTTAATTAAATTAAACAAATTATCTTTTAAAGCTCAAGTAAAGAAGCCGGAAAAATATAAACTTCCATCTTCTTCGTCCACACCAAGCCCAGTGTCTCGCAATACTTTATTTTCTAATAAAAGTTTAATTTATGAATAGCCATTTTGGGTAGCATAAACAAGTTTTTCTCTGTGGGTAGTTTTACATTTATCAGATATTCATCACTACTTCTTTGAGAGCAATATATTTCTCTGTTTTAATCCATTATAGCTAGATTTTCACAATATTACTCTTGAAGCCTAATTAAGAACACAACCTCGTTAGTTGCCGAGTGGTTAAAGATCGCTGAATATTGGCAGTTTCACACGGATACGAACCCAGTAGAATGGGCTAGGTTAGAACTCATGTCATAGTGGATTTTGTGCTTTTTCTCATTGCAGCGTTGTAGAATGATTAGGTTATTTTAAGCAGGAGACGCGAAAAATGTCCAATGCCCTCGCTGGGACTCCAACCTGGAACTCTCGAATACGGGCCAAGTGTGTTACCGTTACACCCTGAAGGCATGATGGAAGGAGGGAGAATACCTTATACATCCCCTTTTTAGAGGGTGACTGGGATTAGGGATCCAGTCGCCAAATTCTGATTGTAACGAATTATTGTTCGCCACCTTTTAAAGCTCGGGTGCCACCGTAGAATCATTAGTTTATTTTAAGAAGGAGATGCGAAAAATGTGCAATGCCTCGGCGGGACTGGAACCTGGAGCTCTCTAATACGCGCCGAGTGCGCTGCTATTACACTATGAAGGCATGCCGGAAAGAGTGAGAAAATACCGTATGTTGTAATATGTTGAAATGGGCGTGGCCTGTCATGACCATGTGACCAACTTGTTTGGTTATGCGGGTCGGGATGCGCCCACTACTGCTACTGCAGCCTTATAACGTAAATACACAAGCCTGTTTCACTTAAAACGTCCTCCAAGAACGCATTCTTTTCTTTCGGCTGATAACTTTTACCTAATCTAATTAATACATCTCATTAACGATGGAAAATGAGTTAAAGTGATATATTGGCATTCATACATCCGTTATATTATTCTGGAGCATTCCGTTACATGTGATACGTTACTTGATATTTTGCCAATTATCAATATTAATAATTGCACACGAATTAACAATATCAAGCTGCTTTTTATTCAGAATCATGTAGTCTTTAATTTACAGGAAATGTTCAAGTTTCAAAAATTTTCAAATAAATAATAAAATTAATCTTCAGAAATCTTCAAATAAGCGATAAAGAGCTATTCTCCGTTTCAAGCATAGCAACAATTTTGTAAACTAGAAAATAGGTAATATGATTTCCTTACAAGAAAATTCTTATATTTCCATACATTAAATATTCTGTCTTTGAAAAACAGTGACAAATATTTCAGAAAAATTGAAAACCTGAAACACTTCTGTCACTTAAAATCCCAGTCTGCCAACTTTTTAATGATAAATGAATCTCCGTATCTCATGGCGCATGCCCATAACGACCACAGTCTCGACTACAGAGCCCATTGCGTATATCCTCGTTCCAAGTCATCCATTTCCAGTTAAGTTTCTCTCACTTCATTTCACTTTTGTTTCTGGTTCTTTTATGCATATCAAAATGCCATTTATTATTTCGTAAATGTAAATAAATCTTCCAATGCCGGAAGAAATTCATAAAAAAGACAAATCCGATGCTTCCGTCATAAAAGTTCTAAACGTTTTTTAGAATACGATACTTCTGATTAAGAAAAATTAGACAAAAGAATTATTTTACAAAAGACTCATAGAAGCAGAGTTTTACTTTCTTTAATCGTCTGCAATGAAAGCTTTCATCGTGGCTCTATAAATAGAATGAAATATATGAGGTGATTTAGAATTCAGTAGACGTTTTAAAACGTACAGTTTCATGAATTTGTTATGTATGACAAAGCTATTAAAGCAGCCGTGCATGAAATTTTAAGAAATGGTCAATTAATTTTGTAATGCAGATTATTTATTGCAACAATATTTAGAGAATGGCATTTATATTGATAAAACTCAGGTAAAAGCGTCAAATAAAAACGGACATGCAATGTAGTTGTAAGATGGCATTATACTAGTAGGTTTTAAATCATCCTTGTTATGATGTTGTAATAAAGACGATTTGCCATATTTCATATGCCCAAGCTGATACGAAGAGCTCAAAAATAACTATTATTGTATGATTGGAAAGTCTCCGCCCCATAATTCTATGTATTATGAATAATTCAGATTTGCAAACATAATAGCTGGAAGTGGAATAATGAAACATAATAGCTACTGCTTCTGCATTGCTGCATCTTCTTAATTCAAAATGCAAAACTTCACTCATTTTCAATTGCTTACCTTCTTTCTACATCAAACTTTTCAATGAAATATTTATGCTTTTGAGTTCAAAACTTTTAACCCTAATATTAAACTATTTTAATCAAAAGTTCTGAAATATAACGCCAAAACTACATATACTTTTCTCCCTAATAAACTTGATTTTATATTACTTAACTTAAGCAGAAAAATTAGCTTTTTAATTTAAGATCACTTTCACGATTCTAGCCTTAACAGATTTTAAGATACAATCAATTATTTAACTGAATTCTACACTTTGCTTTGTGATGGGAATATTGGGATAAGAGATTGAAAAAGTTGCACTTTTTAGCTGAATTCTAAGGCTTGGCTTACGTGTTAGGGGAATTCCAGTGGGGGTTGCCGATTGAGGGTCGAGTTTAGGTTTGCCAGTCGGCTTTGCAGGTGTTCCCAAATTTCTTGAACTTTCGTTTGGCGATATCTAAATTTGTGTTTAGTAAACACCTCGGGAAAACGAGAAGTTATACGTCGGAAACACTTTCCTGTCGCGGTAGTGACTAGACAAAACGTAAAAAAGAGAGGAGACAAAACATGTTTTATTATGTTTAGCACAGCAGAAACCGACAAGTAAGAACAAAAGCAAACAACGATTGTCATGAAAGAAAATGTTCGAAATTATGACTTCGAACCGTGATGCAGGCCTCACTTTTCCGGCGCTTGGAAGATCTGCATCACAAATAAAGGATGCATAACCCACGGTTCTTGCATGACGGTCCAGGTCGTCATTTCGAACACCTACTTTCGTGACGATCGTTGTGTCTTTATGATGATTTTTCTTTGTTTTTGCTGTATTCTGAATAATAAACATGGTTTCCACCCCGTTCGTGACCTTTCTTTCTTGATTTTTGCGTCGTCACTACCGCGCCAGGAAAGCGTTTCCGACCTATGTGAATTCCCATCATCTAGGTGTACTCTCTCTCTCCTGAAAGTTTGTCACCGCTGTACTGATATACCCTGTATAGTTGTCCAATTTCGACTGAGATTTATTTTCCACATTCCGCGTATCCTTTTACCATGTATTCTGCACATTCCACGTATACTTTCTCACGAGCCTATTCGTGTAGTTTGGGAATTTCATTCTTTGTGTTTCAATTTGGTCTGATTGATCAATATTTATTGATTTCAGCCATCAAACAGAGGCACCTTCAAGTATTTTCTAATTACTATTCTACACTATACTTATATTTCTACTTCTATACTATACTCATATTTCTACTTCTATACTATACTCATATTTCTACTTCTACACTATACTCGTACTTCTACTTCTATACTATACTCATATTTCTACTCCTATACTATACTCATATTTCTACTTCTATCCTATACTTATATTTCTACTTCTACACTGTACTCATATTTCTACTTCTATACTATACTCATATTTCTACTTCAATGCTATATACTCATATTTCTATTTCTATACTAATATTTCTACTTCTACACTATACTCATATTTCTACTTCTATGCTATATACTCATATTTCTACTTCTATACTATATATTCATATTTCTACTTCTACACTATACTCATATTTCTACTTCTATACTATATATTCATATTTCTACTTCTACACTATACTCATATTTCTACTTCTATACTATATACTCATATTTCTACTTCTACACTATACTCATATTTCTACTTCTACACTATACTCGTATTTCTACTGCTTCACTATACTCATACTTCTACTTTTACGCTATATTCATATTTCTATTTTTATACTATACTCATATTCGCCTGCAAATACATATACCTTGCTCACCCTCATGTTGTCATTACTTTAAAATTTGTTTTTTATTCTTCTAGATAAAAGCTTTAGAAAATTCCTTTTTATAACAGGATGAAAACAAAAATCTTTAGCTATCAATAATAGTTATTTTTACTTGCATGAAAATAATTTCTAAAGCTCGGTGAAATAATAAATACTGAAATAAACTTCGCATAATAATGGTGGGAATTTAATAATGTTCTTTCTGCATATTGTAAGAATATTTCTGCTAAACTTTTGCACGTTCCCCATTATTACGTGGGAAAAAAACATAGTGTATAATAATGCTCAGAAAATAATAATCTCCTTTTTGTATACATAACAATACCTGAGCTTCATTTTTGCTTTCAGATATTAAGGAACTTAGTACATTAATTAAATAATAATTTAATATACCTTACTCAATATTTTTAAATACATGAAACTGGCTTTTTTAATTAAAATTAATTAAGTAGAAATACTGAAAAAAATTTCTCAAATAGCTGACATTTTTTCGAAGAAAGGGAAATTCAGAAATCCGTCGGTTCATATTTATTCAGAATAAAAGGAAAATGTGTTCAAGAATTTTCATTGTAAACTAAAATATATTTCGTTTAAATTAAAAAGCACATGAATATGGCTTTCTTTTTCTGTTTATCGTTTCTAATTATATACTTTACGTAGTTTCGTAGTATGATTTAAAATGACAAAATTGTTATCCATTTTATAAGCCTTTTTCAAGTTATAATTGAAATTATCTTAAACTAGCTCTCATAGTAAACGTTGTCAGAGAATGGCCAAATTGATAAAGACTGTTCAATACTAGTCTTTCGTAATGAGTTCGAATCCGGTGAACAGGCTGGTTGTGGTTTTCGCGGTTTCTCTATGTGTACAGTGAATACGATCCAATTTCCTTTATAACGTTCTCCACGAAGGCATCCATTTTTTGAAGCACCTAATTATTGTGTGCTTTTCCATATTCAAATACTATAACCAAAATGTTAGACTATGTTTTCGTAATTGAAATTGTCAAGCAAATAGAAACAATCTTAATGCAATCAAAATCAGTAATACTATCAGGTTAAACAAAATTAGTGACAGAAATTAAAATTTCTTTTCCTTATAAAAAGTTCCTAAAAAGCACTATTTACTTGAAAGAAAATATGAATATATCAAGTCTAAGTAAAATGACAGCCTGAAGAGCAATTAAACAATAAAATTTTCGAAATTAGTCCTGTTACTTTATGCAACTGAACACTACTTCTTGTCGCTTTAGTATCTACAACCTATCAAGTTTGTGTTATGAATAAACATTTATAAAAATGCCAAATTTTGATCAAAATTTGATTTATAAAAATGCCAAATTTAATCGAATAAAATTTAACCTTTTACAATCCTTGATTTTTCTTTTCATTGCCCAAATACCTATTATTTTTAGTCCAAACGGGCAATTTGCTGAGGACTATTAACTCCGTTTTGGCATTTTGCATCGATTCACTACAACCGTTGTTTCACTTTCCAAATTGTTGCCACCAAATATTATCTCCCGGTATTACATTTAAAGAAATTAAATAATGTAGAAGCTGTATAAATGTATGTATGTTTCTTGCATTGTGATAAAACAACGGTACCGAGCCATCCAATTTTGAATAACGTACGTTTCCACCCGAATATGAGCATCTGAAAGCGCAAATTTGAAATTTCGAATTTGTTTTATCATCTATTTTATATTTTGTAAAACTTTAACGAATTTTTGATGAACAAACTCAACGATTTGAAAGAGAGCAATGGCAACGTTGTACAGAAAAAACATTTTTATCTGCAGCACATGAGACTGTGTATCGGAAATTCTATAGATGTGCTCATTTTAAAATTACTTTGCGATATTGCTGTTGAACTGAATTTTATGGTTATGTGCGAAGAACATGATTGTTTACTTTTTTTTATACCTTAAGAGTTTTAGTGTATCCAGACTACAATAGATCGCGTCACCACCGTGTGATGTCATATGAGCGTCATGGTGTCAAAAATTCTTTTTGAATTTCTTTTTTATATAATGTGTATTCGATACGCGATGTGCTTATGGTGGTTAATAGGTAAGATAATGCTATCGTGTTTTCCTTAGTGGAAAATATTTAAGTGTTCAGTCGTCATGTGAAAGGCTTACTTCATATTAAAAGTGATATTGTTCGACCGGCTTATCCGCGACCATGAGCGCAAACACGCATGCGCCATTCGGACCGAATTATTCTCAAAATAGGGTGGATGAATAGAAACTTTTTTCCCCTCCATTCTGTCTTTGTGGAACAGAGAAGACTCGCAGCGAATAATAACGCCCCTTGTGGAAGAGTGTATGTGTTTTGGTAGAATGCCAGCCAGGGTTGCGTTTGAGACGGTCGAACTATACTATATTAGAGTGGTTATTTATTTGTGTTTACAGTCCATTTTTCTCGTTTTCAAGTGAAACCAAAACAATGATATTTAATAAATAAAGGTAACACGCAAAACGTTAAAAAAAGCCCCTTTGGATGTAATTTAAAATCTGAAACATTTCAGATTTTTAATTTAATTTTAATAATTAAATTTTTTAATTTAATTTTTTTCGCAGTGTGCATTTCTGGATTTTTACTAAAATAAATATATTTAACAAAAGATGATAAATACTTTATTGAAACATGTCTAACTTTATTCATATTTGTCTAAACTATGAAAACTGTGGACATTACTACCACAGCCGGGGGAAAAAACTCTGAAGCGTGCAATACCGATTGAAACTGATATTTATTCCGGAATATTGTTTCATTCAGATGTATTATCGCAAGTGCTGAGAAGCTGCAGACATGTTCTCCGTTGGCAAAGCTTTAAGTAATTAATCATCAATATGTATACCTTTCATTTCAGGTATAAAGCGCTTCCATTTCCATCTTGCGAGAACTTTTCTGAATCGGAATGAATAAAAAATTATGCTGAATGAACTATGCTTTATGAATGATGCAATAACTGTATCCAGTGCTAATGCAATTAAGGTCGATGTACACTTTGTTCCAACAAAAAGTAGCTAAAATTAGAGATAATAATTAAAAACTCCAGAAAACGATAATTTTCGCTATCATTTTTTTCCAATGGCAACAGTCTCGCAAGTTGGAAATGAAAATCTCCTTTTTTCTGAACGTTGTTGCCACTGCTCGTTTTCAAATCGTAGAGTTTGTTAATAAAAAATTTCGAAGTCTTACGATGAAATAAAAATAACATTGCCAAACATTAAATACATTATTCCCGATTCCAAAACTTCCTGGAAACCCATTTCGACGGTTACCATCTTTGTAGGACTTTAATCAGCCGAAATATTAATTAAAAACTCCGAAAACGTTAATTTTCCTTCTCATTTTTCCGAGTGGCAACAGTCTCGCGTAGGAGACAAAAATGCTTTACATTCGAAAAGTGTTGCTACTGCTAGCTTTCAAATCGTAAAGTTTGTTAATCAAAAATTTGTAAGTTTTACAAAAGTTTATATGTATAAAAAAGAGTGTTTGTTTGCTCGCGTTATTGATTGCTGATCAATTATGACCAATTTTTTACCACATTTAATAGACTAAAATTGAATGTCGGTGAAATATTGAATGGAACTTGAGCTTTTATGACCATTTGATTCGAAAGACAAAAATCATTAAAAACGGCGTACCATTGTTGCTGATGTAATGAGAAAGAATTAGCTTATTTTTCTATCGAGATTTTTTATGTGGATTCTATGTCGCATCAGATTGAAAAATGTATGAGAATTTGTTGCAGCGTTATCAGAAAAAGATTACAGCGGTAACGTTCTCTCTGTTTTCAGACACATTACTCTCAATCTAACTTCACTGGCATCAGATACTTCCACCAATTGCTACCTGAAAATCACTATTTTGAATAAGTAACAAGAAAATGAAATTTTGTGAGAACAATTTTAAAACAAAATGTCCGGGTTATTATTGACCAGTATATAGTTTTAGGTTTATTTACTAGTTATTATGATCATCCGTTTTCAGAACCAAAGACGCGTTTTGAGATAAAACGTTATTAAGGCTGCTGGGTATGGGCAGGATGCATGTATATTCATGAAAAATTTAAATGCAATTTTTTTCATTTAAATTTTATTTAAACAGATTAACATTATATAATTCACATTTGCATATATTTCTTTAATAATTTTTTAAGTTTTCACCGAATTATTTATTTAAACTACGGTTTTTTATTGTTATTGCTGTTTAAACTACTATTATTAAAGCTAGATTTATTTAGAATCCCAAAATTAGTCTCAAATGATCGTTATGATATAAGTCAAATGAGATATAAACGTTAGTCCCAAATGAAATATAAGTCTTGAAAAGGTATTTTTCGTTGTATCACTATAACCGGAATATCAATTTTCAAATTTACGGTTTTTTATTCTTATTGTCATTATACTATTATTAAAGCCAGATTTCTTTAATTATTAGGCCAAAAAGGACGTTAGTTTCGGATGGGATATTAGTCTTGTAAAGACATTTTGCGTTGAATCACTATAAACGAAATATTACTTTTCAAACTGCTGTCACCATCGCCCGGTATTATATTCGAAGAAATTATATAATGAAGAATATGTATGAATGTATCTTTATTTCTTGCATTGTGAAAAAAGGACTGTACCTAGACCCAACAAATTTTGAATACCATAGACCTCCACGCGAATATAGGGACCTGGAAGCCCTAATTTTGAATTTTGAATTTGTTTTATTATCTGTTTGATATTTTGTAAAACTTTAACGAATTTTTGATAAACAAACTCAAGGATTTCAAAGCGAGCAGTGGCAACACTGTACGAAAAAAAAAACATTTCTATCTTCAGCGAGGGAGATTGCCTGTCGGAAATATTTTAAAGCTATGCTGCTGTTAAATTTTTTGTCATTTTGTTGTTGAATCGAATTTTATGTGGGGTAAGCGCCAAGAACGGGATATTTAATAAATAGTAAACACACAAAACGTTAATAATAAAAAGACAAAAAAGTTTTGTAAAGACATCTTAGTAACAAACTTGAACAAATATGATGAATTGAAAAATGAAGAAAAATGTATACCAACACTTAACCCTGCATTGAGAATTCTAAACATATACTGCTTTTGAATTATTTGCAAGTTTGCTGGGTGTAAGTGCGAAGAAAATCATGCTTAATACTAAAGCTAAAATAACTAAAAGCAAAATTGGGTTAACAGGAGTGAATGCAACAGCAGACGTACACTGCGAGCTAAGCGAAAGCGTATGAAATCCTAACAAATCCTTTTGGGCGACCGTTAAAATCTGAAACCTTTCAGATGTTTTTATTATTATTATAAACATTATAATTGCTTCCATCGGGCTGAGAGAGGTAGGTTAGATAAATCTTGCTGCATCTGATTTTCTTCCCATGTAAGATTAAAATAAAGTAATTCACATTGGAAACAAAAGACATATCTTGCCTATCGCAGAATTTTGAATAAAATGTTCCATTGCAAACACTACAAGGATTTAGAAATGTAAGAATCTTACTTTATCTGAATTGATAGCTATCTGCTTAGCGAGAGGATTTTGGCGAGAGGGAAATTGAATCATTATTATTTATGCTAAAATATATAGAATAAAACTGACAAGGAAAAATGCAAAACCAAAATTGCAATACTTTGAATTTCAATGCTTTTCATTTCAATATAATATAAAATGTATTTTTATGAATATAAATATTAACTCCAAATTGTCAACTTTATCGGAAGCAAGACAATTTGTTTAGGCAGTAATGAGGTAATGAGGCATTAAATTTTAAGCCTATATTTTGCAAATGTATATGACGCTTTCACATTTATTTTCGACCCTGAATTCCCGAATGAAATAAAATACTTAAAACTAGAAATGTCAATTTTCTATTTCTACTTGTTACTTATCAAACGTGGTAAAACTGGAACATGTAAAAGTGTTCGAAACCACCCGCCTTAATTTAAAATAAATCTAAAACTTTTAAAAACAAAGTACGAGAAATATCATTTTTTCAAAACTTTCGTTACTCAGTCTCAAACCTATACTTCAATAAGAGAAAAAAGGAATAACTTCCATTTATAAATATATTTAGCTGCAATTTAATTCCAAAAACACTTTTAAGAGTTATGATTACTTTAAATTTTGCGGGATTATAAATACTGTATTTTCCATCAATTTTTATGATTCTTTTCTCCGAACACGTACATCAGCCGACTGTTGGTAATTCACCCCAGGCTCGATTGTAGGTAACGGAATAGCACTTGAAGGCTAGATTATTTGATTTTATGTGATTATGGCAAAGCTTAGAGGACTATCTATCTAAGGGAAGGGAGGCCCTCGTGTAGGACTTTCTAAACTGGTTCGTATTCACCCCAGGCTCTATTGTAAGTAAAGGAATAGCAGTTGGAGGCTAGATATTTTGATTTTATGGGATTACGGCAAAGTTTCGAGGGCTTTCTGCCTAAGGAAAGGGGAGGACTTTCTAAAGGAAACTTGCTCGTATACACGTTACACATGGGAAAATCAACGCCCGTGCAGCCAGCCGTTTGTGGTATACACTGGTCGGCCGCTCGTGGGCCTTGAAGGCTAGATAATTAAACCTTATAAGGAAATAGCCTTTACCATAGTAATAACACTAAATTACTTTGCTATAATGCGACTATTCGCTGCCGATAGGTTATCTCTCATTTGGAGGAGGGTACAAAATACCATCCGTATTACAAATGTCACCTCCTAAAAATAATTTTTAAAATCTGAAATGATTCAGATTTTAACATCGCACCAAAAATTTATCAAGTTTTTATACTCTCGTAGAGTTCATAGTTCATCTATCAGTTACATGAGCATGATACGACTTTTTCCCTCTCGTCTTAACCTTATTATTGAACATCAATTTCTTCGCCCTTACACCATATGAAATTCAACAGCAAAATCATAAATATTTTAGAAGTAGTATATCTTTAGAATTTTCGAAGTAGTGGAGTTGTTTTCTTATACTTTTTAAACCAGATGGGCTGTTATTAATCTCGAACCTCATTTTTGCATCGAATCATTCTTGTTTGCCGTTTCACTTTCCAAATACCTAAAAGAAGAATTAAGAACCTTATCTTTCGCCAAATGGCTACAAACTGGTCTGTGGGCTTAAAAATATTGTACACCGACTTCATATTGGAACGGTGCAGTTACCACGGTGCTTGTGCGCGTAACACTATCCGAGTAGAATAATTTATTTTTTTACGAATCATGTGACCTTGTCTCCATCATGGAGATTCTTATGTCCAAAAAAATTAGTTGTTTCACAAGCCTCAAATTTTGAGAATAGACATAAGTAATAAAAGTAAGCAAATCAACTAATAGCTGCTGCTGTTAGATCGAATTTACATTAAGGACTACCCAGGAGCATATTAAATTGCGAGCATCATAAATATCACAATCATAATGCTAATACTTCCATTATTAATTGAAAACTTTTCAAGAAACTTCTTGTCTGGCTTATACACTCCTCAAAAGTGAAATTGCAACACCAAGAAAGAACACTCGTAGCGTCATGCATATTGCAGGATCGAGAGTTGTGAGATGGATATGCAAACGATTGAAAACATAGACACATAAAATCGTTTTCAACTAATTTATTCAGCATCTAATGTGCCTACCTCGTGCAGCGATACAGGTCGCAATCCGACGAGGCATGCTATCAATGAGTTCATTGATGGCTGCCTGAGGTAGCTTTTGCCAAGCAACATCCATTGCTGTACGCAAATCATCCAGAATTTGCGCCCGTGGTCCTCGGTTAACATCACGTCCAGTGACATCCCACAGGTGTTCGATGGGTTTAAGATCTGGAGAGGTTGCCGGCCAGCGTTGGATGTCAAACCGGTCAGGCTGTTAAGGGTATGCATTGTCTTGCTGGAATACTGTGTTGGGAATGCTGTAATCAGGGCGGAACAACAGATTCCACAATTTGCGTGACTTAGCGATCCGCTGTCAAACTGCCTTTAATGTGTGCAGGGGCGCCTTGTTATTAAACAATGCCACTCCAAACCATAATGCCTGGTGCAGGACCGGTTTGAAGCTCGGCGAAATCGGCTTTTTCGTAGCGTTCTCCGGGTCGCCGCTATATCTGTCGACGGACGCCTTTCCTCCACAAGCAGAAACGAAATTCATCCGTGAACGAAACCCGATGCCATTCGATGGTCCACGCACTATGCCGCTGACACGACACCAGGCGTCTAGTCTTGTGCTCAGCAATGGTGCCCCTGTGGCTGGTGCCCGTGAGCGCAAGTATACTTCGTGCAATCTATTGCGCATAGCTTGGATGTCCATCCAAGGATCTACCTGCTCCTGGAGGCCACCCGCTTCGGATGTCACGTGACGTGTAGAAAGGGTCTCCAATAGTTGACCGCCGAATAAGCTAGTGTGTGCGCTCTGACGTGCACCTGTGCGCACCACTTCCTCTTCGACGTGCACGCGCACCTTCCTGAATCCATCATATGACACAACGTCGATGGTACTCGCTTTGTGCCCAACACGAGCGGCTATTGCGCGCAGCGATAGAGTTCGATGGATGGTTTCATGGAGTTCGATAATACGATCATGTTCCCCGATCGTTAACTAACGGTATTGAGCTCGCCAACGTCTCAGATGAATTTTCTATGCTTCTTCTAAAGTCTACACTGCTACGTAAACCCTCAGATGCTGTTTACGAGAAGGGAATGTGGCTGACCTTTATAGTCTGCACATGCGTACCACGTTATCTAATGCGAGCGCAACTTTTAACCTTTGCATATCCACCTCACAACTCTTGCTCCTGCAATTTGCATTACGCTACACGCATACTTTCTTGGTGTTGCAATTTCACTTTTGAAGAGTGTAGTACAGGGGTGGCCATAGGGCTTCTCGCGAGCTCCTTGCGGCCCTCGCAAGCGAATAAGGCTGTCCTTACGGAAATAAAACATATGTAAGAAAGCAATTAATTTACTCAAAAGAAAGTAATTAATTTATTACATAAATTTATCAGACGCTTCTTTCCATTGGAAATCTGTTTTGCTTCTTTTAAAATGATCTAAATATGGACTTGCAGCTTTTCGAAAATCTGGTTGTGACTACCGACGTTTCCTGAATTCCAACATCTGGCTCTTACTGATAAGAAGTTTAGCCTTCCCTGTTATAGAGTAAACATTTAGCTGCACAATATTTAATTCTTCATGTATTTTCTGACCTTCAGATTTTCTTTCTGATATCTTTTCTGAATTTTTAGCCTATCATGTCAGTGTTGTCTGAGGCGAAATTGTATAGGCGAAACTAAAACAACATTAAATTTACGTATTAAGGAACACAAATCGTATGTCCCGAAAAGCAAAACTAATAAGTATTCGATATCTAATCATAGTTAGAAATTTTATAAGAATATTGACTTTGTGTCTGTAAAAAGTATTCAGAAAGCTTCTTCCATTGCTTAACAGGATTTTCTTGAAACTTTCACATTTACAAAGATTCATCTTGTTTAGTTAATGATTTTAAGTCCAATCCAGTCCTTCCTAACGATTTTAAAATTCTATTAATTTAACTTTTCAATTTTCTATTATTATATCATTATATTTCTATTATTATTTCTATCAATTACTATTTCTCAACCTACAGAAAGCATGTTGTTTCTACCGATTAAAGGAAGAGTCTAGCTTTATGTGCTCGAAACTTCTGAGTAATAGATAGTGTATAAATAATAATGTATTACGAATAATAATAGGTAATGTGTAGGGTCCATGTAAGAGCATAGGTGGAGATCACTCCAAGATAAAGGACTTACTTGCCGAGGGGAAGTATTCCCGTAAAGCTGTAAATTATAATTTAACTTTGTTGTCTATGTGAATAGGATTGCCACTGATATTTTAATATTTATTTTTATTTTCCACCTGCTCAGCCCAGTCTCAAGTGTGTAAATGTTGTATGACGATCTTAATTGTGTTCAAGGATCTTAGTATCATCGGTTTACTTTTCTAATTTAGTTTTTGGCCTTTGTGTAATGTAGTTCACATAAATGTTAAATAATGTTGGCCCGTGGAGATACCCTTATGGAACTCCTTCTCGAATGACCCGGCGTGTGAGATGCGTATTAAAAATGCAAACGACAAAGTGTGTACTGGTTAGGTAGGATTTAATAATGTTTTGTATTGGATAATTACCAATAAAATTTTAATATTGCCGTACTTTTTTATATTCGTTACATTATTTCTTTCAGTATAATATACAATGATAACTATGGATGGAAACAACCTTTTACTTGCGTTTCCATAAATCTTCCTAATTATATGCGGCTTAAGTGTCTGTTTGTCGCTGATAGTTTATTGGTTGCTTACGTAACTGTACTAGCCAGTGGGGTGAAGTTGCTACGGCATTCAAACAGTCCATATACACTGATACTATACATGCAGTTATCATTGTTTTAATTAAATTATCATGGTATTTAAGAACATTTAAATATTTTTAATTCATACAAGTGTTACTTATTATGCATTTAACTGTATTTACATGTGAATTACCTATAAACTTGCAAACGTTGAGAAATTAAAGGAGACGAAACCATCTAACGAGATGCGCGTAGTACATCTCATCAGGTAAGTTTACCCAAACTCCTATGCTAAATATCCTTTCGCGTAAAGAGTTTAAAATTTTGTCCGGTTTTATTCCGACATCGTATTTTTAACTGAATTTTCAGCTGAATGCAAATTGAGCGTGTCAGGGGGGAAAGTGAGCATTTGTTTGCATTAACAATCACGAGTTTAAACATAATGGAAAGATCTACACAAAAAACGTTGTGTACAAAGAGATCATTAACATTTTATTATTTAACTCTCCTTTATTTATTCAGCTAGCGGTGGCTCTTAAGAAATGCACCGCCAGTGGTTTCCTTCATTGCATTATCCTTTAAGAAATTAAGTAAGTAGAAGGGAGAAACCCCGTGGGGCAGTAAGGGGCGTCCTCTCCGCCTGCCCTGGGTAATTCAGTTTGAATTAGCAGACACCTTTGCACAAATCATTTTATAATATAATATAATATCTACAACAGCGGTCATTTCGTATGACGGCCGGGATTTCTAGTATTTTATATCTGTAATATTATTTCTTTAAAAATAATACGTAGAGGTAGCATTTGGTGGCCATCCTTTTATTTGTGTTGCCATTTTTTTATATTCGCTGCATTATTCCTTACAAAATAGATAGTTAATAATAGAAAAGAAAAGCATTAACTTGGAAGCCATTCGTGCAGGTAATTGAATGGAGAAGTAAAAGAAAGAAAACTGTGCGTCTTTTAAAATTTGAAGTTAAATTACACTAATATATAAAACTTTTTTATATATATAAGTAATATATAAAATATATAATTTTTTTTAAAGCTACGAAATTTGATAGAAGATGATTTTTCTCTTTTGAAATAGGAAGATTTTCACTAGTTCTGTCGAAATGCGGTAAACAGTAGATATTTTAAATTAATATCAATATAAAAACATATTTTGTCAAGTTTTAATGTTCTGTTTAACTAGCTTCTCCATCCTCCCAGTCATATGGAAGTGTAAAACATTGTCGTCTAACATACTGTTGTGTACGTACAGTTTCGTAATACATTAAATACACAGAACCCATGATAGATTGATAAAATGTATTTTTACCGAAACGAACACTTTACATGTCCGGAGCTTTTGATAAAAATACTCGTACAACTCCTCACAGTGCCACAGAGAATAATTAGTAATTATCCTTAAAGATACTAAGAACATTAAACACAACGGAATACAAAACGCATCTACAAGGCAAAGTTCTCACGGATATCTTAATATTACTCCGAAATCTCTCTGAACTATCAGTTAACAATTGAGAAACGCATGTTCTTTCCCGTCGTATATACTTTTTCCTCGGCCGTTGAGAATTCCCTGGTACTTTCTCGAAATTAATGGAAGGCATATACCGTTAAAGTTATATCTAAGAGCAGGATACGATTACAGTTGCATATATAGAGTAATTACAGTAATTCATTCACGATACCCGTTACAGTTATACAGGTAATGGAGGAAAATGAAGCCAAATGATCGCCATGCTTGGCGACGTTTCGTGAATTCTCGCAAATTTGGAGACCAAAAGTAGTCGCCAAAACCATCGCCAGCTTGACGATATTTCACCGATTTAACGAGAGAGCCATATTTACTCAGAGTTAACTTGCTCGTGTATTCTTAATTTTTCAGCGAAGATTCGTCACTAAATTTTCGTGTTACATTATATAGGAAAACATATGACAATTTCATGTGTAACTACACTAACATTAATTACATTTATAGGAAATCCGTAACAGTACTTATGCATAACCTACAGAAAGATTATTAATCACAATACACATTGTAAAAAATACAAACAACATAAATTAACTCTGGCATCATTCGCCTCGAAGCAACGAAGAGAGAATCAATGGACTGTCAAGAATAAATATTTTATTTTCTTTATTATTCGAAGACGGATTTCTTGTTAGCAATACATATTTTAAAGTTCTGTTAGCTCAGAATTGCAAAGCTTTCTGTTTGCTTTTTCCGACTGGTACATTTTGCACTCTGAAACAGATACTTCCCTTTAGCTATTGTATTTTAAATGCACCCTCCCCTTTGGTTACAGCTTTGGTTATAGCTCTGACACTTATCATAACAGTTGCGGAATCGGTGGTAAATAATCCTCCTTAAATCGAGCTCCTTCTGTGACAAACGCGTTGCAAGTTATTGAGATTCACTGACATTAACCGTTGAGTTATGAGTTTTGTAATGTTAATTGGAAGGAGGCGATTCTACAATGATGGTTTCTACTGCAGAACCACAGCGGTCGTTTACATCTTCATTTGGTTCGAAACTTTGGCGTGATCTTGTGTGTCTTTAGATTGAAAATTCTGCGCTCAACGCAAATCACGTTACTCACATTCGCTTGGATCATGGCACATGCGCAGTCCCATTAACAAAAAAATCGGTACATTTATTTCAACTAGATATTATTTAGTGCCAAATACAAAGGTTAGCGCGAATTTTAACTAGGTGGTGGCAACGACACATAAATCTTCGTGAAACAAATTAGTTTGTTATAATAATAAATATATAATATATATTTATATGCCTGCTGCTATGCTCAAATTAAACATAAGATATATACATATATATATATATATATATATTGCTTAATTTGAGCAACGCCAAAGCTGTGCTCGATGCCTAGTTTGTGCTCATTCCAGCTATTGTTCTCATGTACACAGCGATCTGTTTTTGCTTAAAAGATCAGGAAATTGTACAAATTTGGTATTGCTCACAGCCTAGGCATTGTGCATATTAAACACAGCACAGTTTTTATTGATGCGATATAAACACTACTATATTCGACGACAGGGACTCCGTTAATATATAAATACCAAAATATAAAATAAAACTGACGGCTTAAACATTTTCAAAAATAAATCTATGTTTCAGAAGTATTGAGAATATCCCATAACAAATATTGCAGTAATTTTTCCTGTTTTTACAAAAATTTATTTGCTAAATAAATCTAAAGGTATTCTACAAAAATATTTAGTGTTACACAAAATGGGCGGAATTAAACTATGTCTTAATGTATTGCTTCAAAATAACTCCAGAAACATGTAGATGTAAATGCGTCATTTTTATTTGTATATATTTTATATTTTGTTTATGAAGAGAGTTAATTTTTATTTCGAAAGCATTGATGTGCAATCACGCTTATAAACTTTAAAGAGACTCTTTTTCATTTCAAGTGAAATACTTAAGATTCATTGCGCTAAATAAAACTTTTCAGTGAAAAATTCTATTTTATAAATTATATAGATAATTTTGCATATTTTATAAGAAATTTTTCCTGTTACTACCGCCTTTACTTTCTTTTAAATGACGTTCAAAAGTTTAATTTCTAATTTCACGTAAGACGTTTTCGATTCTGGATCTGGATGTAGTTTTCTGCTTTGGAAGTTAATAGCAATTTTAAATAACATTTAATAATGGCAAACAATAATTTCTGTTTAGAATAACAACAATAAATTTGCTCTAAGATCTTCTCTAATTGCTTAAACCGACTGTAGCTTCAAAATCGATTTTAATTTATTTAAATACTATTATTTTGCTTATTTTAATATTGTGTTAACTTTCGAAGCATACAAGAAACAATCATAACTCCAGTTTTACTGCCTTCTCGTTTCGGAAGCATTTACATGATTACCTTTGGATAAATATAACTTACTTTAGAAATAAGTATAAATATTAGCCTATTTTCTGGATTCTTGAAATTAGAGGAATGTGCCATATTGAAATCATGCAGAACTTTTAATCATGAAGCTACCAAAATGAAATCATTCTAAGCTCTGAAAACGTTCTACAATTCTCTACTCAGAAAGGCTTTATATGCAAAATCTTCTGGTGATATTGCTTTTTCGAAAAACATGCTTTGTTTTTCCAGGCTTTCATATTCATTTCAACGCGTCAGACTTCCTCTGCGAGCAAGAAATTCCTCTTTTCTTCACTGCATATTGCACTTTTTTAATATTATTTTTAGTTTTTTTTATGTCACGCTTTTCTACCGATGCCAAAACAGAGAGTGGAACTTTTTCTCCGTTCTAGTTTCCCTTCTCTTCGTTAAGAATTGCTGTTTTTTCCCTTTCTGCGAAATTCGCCGTCGAAATCCTCGGAAGAAATTCTTTGTCCCTTTTCTTTGTTTACAAATTTTTCTATTCTGTCTGTTGGCATCGTAATAGAGTGTTCCTAAAACAATTTTCTAGCCTCCGGAATTGAGGAAAGTGAATTTTTCATCACTAGCTTGGAAATTCGATGGCTGAATATTTAATGTTTTGAAAATGGCTCAATTCGTAGAACTGGATAAAAATACAGGGAAAATTTCCGTAATGCCAAGCTTTGTTTTGGAGCTTAAACAAAAATGAACTTCGTTTTAATATTTTGAAAACATATTGTTTAGAATTCTGTGGCGTTTCTAAACTGAAAGCTATTTTTAAACGTAGTTTTTAAATAAAGAATAACATTTTTAATCTTCTACATTCTTTGCAAATTTTTGCATTTATTATCTCGAAGACGTTAGATGAAATGTTTGCATGGTTCCAAATTAATCCTTTCTTGTTTCGAATTAACATGAGAAATGTTTTAATTTAGAAATTTTCAGAGACTTATTTATTTACCAAAGTATGTTATATTGCTTGTGAATAATATTTTTCAATCTTTTCGTAGTAAAAAATAATTTTTCTTTCGTTTCCTCACGGTTGTTACGCAATGTTTTGCATTACTGCTGCTAATAATTAAAATTCTGTAAAGATTCTCATTTATTCAGTTAGCTTTATTTAAGGAAATTATTATTTCTGTTGCTAGTTTAATAACCTTGTAGAGCTATTCAGGTTGTTTGGAAGCCGGAAGCTTGAAAAATCAGTTATGCCCTCACCGAGATTTTAACTCTGCATTTTCCCATGTTAAAAGAATTTTTTACCACTTACACCACCCCACCGCGCAGAGAGGAAGGGGAAAACTCCTTGTAAGATAATTTCATTCAGTTAAATAAGCCTTTTATTTAATGGCTAAAGTCGAAAGGCCTTTCTCTGAATTTTCATTTAAATAGAGATTTTCATTTAGATACAAATAGAAAGATAAGTTTTTAAAAGAAATTTAAATTTTAAATAGTATTGCTTTAAAAAATATTTTGCAAAAAAACTTGAATTGACTCTACAGTTTTCGAATTTAAAATTCGTTATTAGTCCAAAGGGGCTTTCTCCCTGAAGGACTGTTGTTTTCGTTTTGGCATTTTGCGTTGATTCACTATAAATGTCCGAATCATTTTTCAGATTCTTGCCACCAAACATTATCGCCCTGTGTTAAAGAAATTAAATAACGAAGAATCTGTATAAATGTATATATGTTTCTCGCATTGTGATAAAACAACGGTACCTGGAGTCAACCTATTTTGAACAACGTATGTTTCCAACCGAATATGGGCATCTGGAAGCCCAAATTTGGAATTTGTTTTAGTATCTATTTCGTATTTTGTAAACCTTTAACGAATTTTTGATGAACAAACTCAATGATTTAAAACCGAGCAATGGCACCACTCTACGGGGGAAAAAACTTTTAATCTCAAGTGCGCGGAACTGTGTATCGGAAATTCTAAAAATATCCTCTTTTAAAAATTATTTTGCGATATTGCTGTTGAACTATGTTTTATGGTTTAAATGCGAAGAACATGATATTTAATAAATAACGGTAACACACAAAACGTTAAAGAAACGTCCTTTCGGATGCAATTTAAAATCTGAAATAATAGCTGTAACGCGGCAGTTGCACCTAAGCTTCGTGGAATACTTCGTAGAACACCAGGAGTTTTATATTTGTTTCCTTAATTTAAAAAAATACTTAACACTGCATCTGGAGTTCTAAACATATGCGGGTTTTAAAATTTTTGTGATTTTGCTGTTGAACTGCATATGGTGTAAGTGCGATGAAAAAGGTGCTTAATAATAGAGCTAAATAATAATATATGATATGTACATGACTTCTTTGTACAGAATATTAAATTATACGCATTTTTCCCTCCGTTTCATTTAAACTTACTTCATCCAATATCATTAGAGATTGATTTCTCATTCAATTAACTCAATTCTCACTGCGCGACAAGGCAAAACGCATAATACCTCAAAATATCTTTATTAAAAATCGAAAAATAAAGAAAAATATAAAACATAAATATACGTAAAACAATTTAAAGAACAATTTTAAAATTAAAATTACACTTTCTAAGCAAAAACAAGCAATTCTGCCAGCAGGCAGTAAAGCAGATTTTTTTATTCATAAAACTAAAAGTTTACTTTCGGGCCCATTCGGCAAAAGAAAAGAAATCTAAGATGCAGAAACTAAATATGCACTAATCTGCTAAGTTTCAAGTGTAAACAAATATGGCTGCTATGGTAAACAAAAATTACGCTTGCCGCACTTAAACAACTTTTAAATTGTTGATAATTCTATAACTTAATTCAATCATTTTAAAACAAAAAAGCCACAATTTACCAATATATAAGAATAAAAGAACTGAGCTCACTGAGCCGAGTAACAGAGTGGTTATATACATTATATATATATATATATATATATACTTTTGGTGCCACCGATTGCAACCAAAAATGGAGGTGCACAACTAGATGTTATAGCAGTCCTGTACAAAAAATTTCAACGTCCTAAGGCTACTCGTTTTTGACTTATAAGAAACACAATCATGCATACGTAGGTACGTACAGATGTCAACTAAAAATCTCTTCGGAATCCATTTTAAATCAATTTTACAATGCGTTTGGGAAAAACGGAGTCCTTTATTCTTTACTCGAATACAGTTTGTACGCAGACACACCATTAAATTGCATTCGATAGTGGGCGAAATGGATATTTTATTTGAAGTATGATACCCGGAATTTTTCGTAATTACAATACTTCTTTTACTTCGTACAAGGAAGTAAAAAATAGTACAGTTTTAGATATAATTTCACTAAAATTATTTACTTATGTACAAAATTCATAACAGTACGTTCTGGCATAATGCATTTATAATCATCACACAAGTAATCGGCAGATCAGTTTCCTGATTCTGTACAACTGTTTCATGCAATTCATGCACAAATGCTCCATCTAATGTTTAGAAAAACAAGTTATTACGATTACAACTAATGGGAAGTATTCGCTTAAAGTAATCACATGCGTGAAACCATTGTTATGGTTTCTGAGTTGTTTGGTCTTCCATCGTAAACAATTTTAAAATCGAGTTTCGAACCAGAAGCTCCGGAACCAATTCCACCTGCAGGTCTTGAATATATGATGAAAACAGTTCATTGTGGTTCTCATATCACGAATTATTTTACAGGATAAGAACATCATTGCATGTAATTGTTTTGCGGAAGATGAACAGAACCTTCCATCAGTTATGTTTTTTTATGCAACATAAATAGTATTCCCTTCCGCATCTGTTCAGACCTAAACCATAAAGATTGGTTATAAATACACACAGTTAATTTATAACCAATCTTTATGGTTATTATGTCTCTGGACTCTTATAATTTTATGGTTTATCTTATACTTTATAGATTATCTATATCTTTACGGTTATTACGTTATATGGTATCTTACAGTTTTATAGTATATCTTATAGTTTATGGTTTATCTATATCTTTACGGTTATTACGTTTCATGGTATTTTACAACTTCATACTACATATATTAAAATTTTATAAACAAATATTAAAATTTTTAGAGGTTAGTTGTTTAAACTTATTAAGAGATTTTAAATCACGGAAATGTCACAGGAGTAGAATAAAGATAAATCGGCAAATATGACTCAGAAGTAAACATTTCGAAATCATCTAACAATACGTTTAATTCTTTTTTCTGTCGATAAAAGAGAACAGTTTTAATTATGAATTCGAACATATTTATTGACGAAACTTGAAAGCGTAAGAATTAAATTAATTTAGAAGAAATTCGTCCATCATTTGGAATATTGCGATAGAAGATAAATTTGTATTTTGTATAAATATATACTTCAGCTGTCCTCTTGAACCAGCTGTTGTTCAGAGCAATAAGAAGACGCCTTAATTTCTGCAGCCGATGTCACCACCAGATGGCGCACAGGAGCCACAGATCATTTCTAAGAGGGAAATTTAAAGGGACAGTCATAGATATATTGCAAGGGAAAGGTCACAAGGCTTTTATTAAATTCAGTATATTACGCAGAAGCGGATAGTTTATCATTGAGTATTTAAGATAAAATTAGAAGATAAATGAAGTAATTCAACTGGTCGGGTGTACATCAATAACAGAAATAAACTTTTTTTTCATTTTCTTAAGTACAAAGGGACGTTAGTCCTGAATCGGATATTAGTCTCGATACGGCATTTTGAGTCAAAACACTGATATGCATTATATCAATGTTAAAACTGTTGCCACCAAATATTAATGCCGTGTATTATTTTTAAAGAAATTAATTAACGAAGAATCTGTATGAACGTATGTATATTCCTCGCATTGCGAAAAAACAATAGTATCTAGAGCTATCAAATTTTGAATAACGTATGTTTCCACCAAAACATGGTTCTCGGAAGCCCGAATTTTGAACTTCGAATTTGGTTTGTCAGACTCAACGATTTCAAAACGACCAGTGGCAACACTGTACGGAATAAAGCATATTTATCTTCAGCGCAAGATTGCCTATCGGAAACTCTAAAGATATGCTATTTTTAAATATTTTGGTATTTTGTTGTTGAATCCAGTTTTATATGGCGCAAGCTCCAAGAACGTCATATTTACAAAATAAAGCAAACACACAAAAGGTTAATAATGAAAAGACAAAAAAAAGTTTTCTACAGCCATCTTAGTACGAAAACTGCAAATTAATATGGTGAAGTGATAAGAGACTGAAAAAAAAAAACAGAACAATGTATGCCAACACATAATTCTGCATCAGGAGCTCAAAATGAATACTGCTATGCTATGCTTTAATTTTTGTAATTTTACTGTTGAGTTGAATATGGCTTAAATACGAAGAAAATAATGATTAATAATAAGGCTAAAAAGACTAGAAAAATTAGGTTTGCAGGAATGAGTGAAATAGCAGACTGGTAGACTGTGAGCTCAGCGAAAACGTATAAAACCTTACCAAACCCTTTTGGATAAGCGTTAAAATCTATAACCTTTATTTAATTCATTTCTTTTATCAACAAAATGTATATGAAATTGAATGGTTACTAAAGAATGTTTAATTATTATATATATAGAGGTTAACATATAGGCACTTTTGAAATTTTGGGGGGACATTTTTTATTTTAAAGGAATCTGTTGGGATGGAGCACTTAAAATATTGACTAGCCAAGTATAATCTTAAAAGGTTTAATTGTAAGAGAAGAAAAAAAATTCCTCGGCAATTTTGGATCCAGCCACTGAGGAATTCTGCATCACAGTTTGTGCTCAGGTGCATAGTTGCTGCGGTGGCATCATACCTGTGCGACTAAAAGTGAAATTCTGGTTCTTCGTCCATTTCTGCATTTACCTGGCTCCCTTGTCTGTCGTTAATCTTTTATCTGCTATTGAGAGGCGCAGGGCTGCTTGTAGAACAATTTAATTTCTGTATTTTTCCTGTCTGATACTTTGCATTTGTATGTCTCTTTTCTGCTTGTATATCTTTACCTAAGGGCTTTCCCCCGGAGGTCGACGTAGCGAACTTTGGGAAGCTAGTGGCTGGGATCTGTACCTAGGCAGTCTCGCCAGGCGAGTATACAAATAACGAACCTAGTGGTTCTAAACGCTCTGGAAAGATCGCATATCGGTCCGCCCGTGAGTCTGGCACGTCCTAGAGATAAAAGTTCTATTAGCCTGGGGGTGGGTCACAGGTTCTACCTGCAAGTGGCGACCCGGGTTTTCTGGGTAATGCTCTTGGGCGATGAGCAGCCCGTGTGACTGGTAGGCAGAAAAATGACGACCAGAGCCTCCAAAGGTCGGTGGCGGCAGCTCTCTCGAAGGTGCGAGGCCAGGAGTTGGGCCCTGGGCCTAAATCGACAGTTGGGTTGAACTCGTAATGTTGTTAACTCTAACGGAACGAGGAATGCCCAGTATCCCCTGTTATCTTACATAAGGGCTTTAGCCCTTAGAATATCTGCAGATGATATCAAAGTAGCACTTTTTCCTATACGATTGACTTTGAATTTCATAGAAAGGCAGATCTGTTTACATCAAAATAAGTCTTAAACTTGGGTTTATGTTAACTGAATAGATTTTGGAGTATAGTCTAAAAGCAGATGTTTTGGCTGGATTATTTCGTGGGATAAAAGTTATTAGAAAGCATATTCTCATCCGAAGTTTCTTATTCCTATGAGGTATCAAACATAGAACTATTTTGTCTACTAGCGAAGACTAGATTGTGTCTTTTTTTAATATTCACATTTACCAGAATAGGAACTACAAGGAAATAATTTCTAATTCATTATTTTACGCTGCATGTCCCGCCCAACCAGGAGAGTAGTTAGTGACTCAGACTGCGGTACCGAAGAGCTCGGATTCGAATCCCGGAGAAGACATGGATGTTTCTAAATATATGCTATACGTGTGGCATGGGAATACTCTAAATATGCGGCGAGCCGAAAGTTCTCTCGAGAGGTTGCGGGTGACATGATGTGAGGGAAGCAACCCGGCCCTCCTGGCAGACGTTACGTCGTCCTATGGTCTTTATGTGAGCAGCACCAGAGTAGGCCAGAAACATCATCTCCAACAAAACTGACCAAAAAAATGAAACAACATAACAGAAAGAAACATCATAAACTAAAACCAGAAGATGCCAGTATATAAACCTCTGTTTTCTATATTTCACGCACTGACAAAGGAAAGCAGAAGACTAAAAAATAAAGCAAAGAGTTGTCGGGTTATTTAAAAGCAGAAGAGATAAAAAATGAGCACTGCCTTGGCGAGGAATCGAACCGTGGACCTCTTGGTTACGCGTCGAGCATGCTGACCACTACACCACAAAGACATGCGAAGAATGCGGGAAAAATACCCTATAGAGTTACGAACTAAACTAAAACCATAGAAAAATACTCAAAATACTAGCATGCACATGCAAACTATCATATTATGACTATCTTCTCTCTATTTTGATCTATTCTTTCCATAATTTTTTCTGCAGTTCTTTTCGTTGTTAAGGTATTGTAATTCCATGTTTCAAAGCCTTTGTCTGCTCCTTCTTATCTCTAATGGTAGCACGCTCTTCAACAAATTGAGTAACATCTTCAGTTAATTGCATAACTTGCATTTAATCACTTTTGAAGCCCAATATTAAAATAATAGGGAAATTTTTCATACATCTTTCAAAATTTGTGGGCTTCTATAGCAGTTGGAGGTACGGGAAGAAGTGTGCTCTCTCTGAAAGTTCTTTGCGGAACTGAGCTGAGTCGGACTATCACCTACATGGTGCTCAAGGCTCTTGCTAAAGACAAGCGCATGTGATTCCGTACCGTGATGAATGTCGTTGGCTTTTGCTGACCATTGTCAGGCAAATGAGATTGATAACAACAACGACGTTTTATGCTTACCCCTTTAATTAGATTCTTCCTTAATAATATTTTCTCCTCAGTTTACATAATTAATAACAAATTTGCTTTTAAAGTTATATATTTTTATTGTTATCATGTGTCAAATTTCCGCAATAAATTCAAACACTTTTCTTTTCTTTGGTATTTAGTATAACACAGCCACAAAAATTTGTCGTGCATTCTTGAATCACGTCTAAACTATTCCCTCAATATCCTTCCCTGTCTGCGGTTAGAAATATAACTTCTTTTATTTAATGGTTTTCCAATAATGCTGAAACTAAGCGTAACGTTTTCTGGATGAAACACTTATATCGGCATCGATGTTTTATTTTTATTTTTTTTTCCTTTACTTTTCACGCAAAAGCTCTTTTTTCAGTCCACCTCACCCAGCATCTCCGAGATGTGAGTTCCTGTTTCGCGCCAAATTCCAACACCTAAAGGTATGGTTTTCTGCCGAGGAATTTATGAATAGATTTTTTCTCGCCAACATAATGCGGTTAAGGAATGTTTAATAAAATTTCACCTTACTGGGAAAGGAGAATGTTTTACTATACGAAGAAATTTCCTTAGAAGATTCTGTAAAATATGTTTATAAAATTGAACAAGAGATTCTGATACTGTGTAACTGGAACATAGCTTGAGAAAAGAAAAAAAAAAGTAATTATCTTCAAATAGTTTGAAATGATTAGCAGTTATAATTCAAGAATGGTAAAAGCAACAGAGCGAAAATAAAAACAGTAATAGAAGTTATAATAATAATATACATTGGAAGGAAACATAATTCGAAAACTCTAATAATTTTTAAAACCCATTAAAAAACTTTCAATATCATATTATATACAGTGTGATTCAGAATTTATGGCTTACAAGATTGTTCGAATTGGATGATGACATTATGCCAATGAGATATGGATAGAGTGAAGTGAGATGTATACCCATTGTTTCGCCATTAGCAATGTGAGTATTGCGCACCGGGACAAATTATCCAGGAAACTGAAGTCCAAAGAACTCACAATAGGTCCCACCAGGCATTCTGTTCTTGCTATGGAGTTTTAGAATTTGAAAAGTTAGAATGTTCTCATTAGATTTCCCCTGACATTCGCCGTATTCACCAGACCTTGTTGCACGTAGCATTGTTCCGGTTTGAATAGACACTTTTCTCTGCCTCTGAATGGTAACGCAAAAATCAGTAGAAGGGATTTGATTTAGAAAACGCTGAGTGGCAACAGTATGAACTTTGGAACTTGTTTACGATTTTTTGATGCAGCTCGAATTATACTGATGAAGATGTTAAAAGATGCTACGTTACATTAATTTGTTTTGATATTCTAATAAATTTACTTTCAAACTAGATTGAATGTTGATTTGGATAGAAATACCGCTGAACTACACATGTCGAAATTTAGATGCGACACTTAGATTTGTTTTAGAACTTTGTTAGACATGCATACGATTTTTGTCTATTGAGCCACCATCTTAGTGAGCATTCGAGTAGTGAAAGTTTAGTTACGCTTTGTCACTCGGTAATGATCACATTTTAATCAAATTCTACAAGCTATGAGACAGACTACTTTTTAAGCAATTTTTGTGTTAAACCAGACAATGAAACTCATTGATTTCGTGGTTAGTGAATTGTGAAGTATTGGGTGCCTAAACAAAAGCATTGGATTTTATATGCTCGAACGAATAAATTATTCTTTGGAAAGAGAAACCATTTTTGCATACTTACAACTAATATATGTTCCTATTTAAGAATGCTGTGTTTGATTTGACCTGGTAACATTGATATTTTATCATTATCGGTTTGTTCCACAGCTTTTAGCAACTCCGTTGACATAGAGAGCTATACAAATGAGAAATGAGCTTTGATTGCAAAACTTCACTGAATGAATAGCGAGTTTTATGCACAGATATTTAGAATGCTTCGTGCAATCCTTGAACGTGAAAGAGCACTTAATGAAACAGTAGTTCGTATAGTGATAAAAAATGTGAGAACACAAATATTACACCAATATTAAATTGTGACATCCTGCCAGATCTCGCCAATCTGTTGAAAACATCTCTAATGTGAGTGATAGTGTAATTGCCATTCCCAAGCAGTCTTCTCAGATTGCTTGCGAATTGCAATTACACTGTTTAAATAGAAACAACAAAAATATTAAAGAGAAACCTGAATGCGTCATTAGCCACCTCGACAGTTACAGGTAGAAGTTAGGCCAGCACCTCTGTAGTACCACAGGTAATTTAGGTATTGCTGAAGTTAACTGTTAAGCTTCACCCCCCCCCCAAATTTCGAGGGAGAACGTAACCGGGAGCGGTCCGAGGGATCCCACCACTCTTCCATTAACACCAACCTCTCAAGAGGGCTTTCAGCTCGCCGTGTATTTTGAGTGTCCCCCATGCCGCGTAGATACTATTACGCGTACAAACATCCATCCCTTCTCAGAGATTCGAACCCTAGCTCGTCGGTACAGCTCTTAGTGTCGCGAACTGCTATAAGGGCTGAGCGGCGTAGAGCAAGGCAAAACATTTCATATTGTCATATAATACAAGGAAGAGATTGTATAGGCTTTTGAAGATCCAAAAGTCAAAATGTTCGTTCAAATATCCTTTCTAAGGTGGAAGGTGAATAGTTCTTGAAGTTCCGCCGATTACCATTGCATTGTGGAGTTTGTGATTTCCTGAAATCATTCTTTAAGACGTAACTACAGAGTTTAAAACCACCTACACAGATAGATACGTGAAAAATTCATTACGAATTTAATTTAGAGCGTGTGGGGCTGCTCATACAGTCGTAAAGATTATGGGGTATATTTGCGTACGTCGTACCCCCCTAAACCAAATCGGATCGATGAAAAAAATAAATCGTGAGATCTATGAAATAAATAAAAATCACTTGTGGTAATAATATCTTCTGTTGTCGTCGCTGATATTTATTGCAATGAAGTTCTATACTGTCTACTCTCTTGGATAAAATTAATAAAATATATGAACACGACCTTAATACGTCTTAGACTGTAGAGTCACTAGGTATTTTTTGAAAGCAGGACATATGAAAAAATTAGCACTGCTGTCGCCAGGACTCGAACCTCTGATCTCTCGAATACGCGCCGACCGTGCTGGCATTACACCACGAAGGCATGCTAAGAAGGCGGGAGAAATACTTTATGTACTTCCCCTTTTAAAAGGCGACTTGGGATTGGGGCCCAATTGCCAAATCCTGGTGGTGGAGGATCATCATCCACCGCCTTTTTTTAGTTCTGGGGCCACTGTAGAGTCATTAGGATTTTGTTCTAAGCAGAAGTCATGAAACATGAGGAATGCCCTAGCCAGAACTCGAACCAGGGACCTCTCGAATCCACGCCGAGTGTGCTGGCCATTACACTACGAAGGCATGCTAAGAAGACGGGACAAATACCTTATAAGATAACCAGTACTCTAAGTCGTACAACTTGTAGCGTAAGTCATACTATGTTTAAAATAGGATAGTTATTGTTATATACCTTCCTTTAGTTCTCTCAATTAATTACAATAATGATCACAAAGATATTTTTTCAGTTTCTTGTCAACTCCAGCATATAAACTGTGTAGCCATCCTTTGCACTTTAAGCACGACTGAATCATAGTCTCTTTTGGTCTTCCTCTCAAATATTGCAGGCAGACCAACACGATGTGAAACCATATCGTTGACTAGAGGGTAACTCGTTTTGTCGCAAGATGCGCAGTTGACGTGATATTACAGAGTCTGTTCGCACATATTCTAGACGATTTTCATTGAATTGACAGAAATATTTTTCCGAAAACGTTTGTGTTTTAAATGTTCCATTTGATAACTTTTGTTCTTCTCTATCTTTCTGCACCTTTATTTTTAATAAAGCCTTTTTTAGTATCCGAAGACGTATTTCATCCCATTCCTTCTTAACAGCTTTCCAAACTCCAAGGAGTGTTGTTGGTTGCAGTTTGAAGAACCCGCTTTTTAAAAGCGCAACAATCCGTCGATGGTACATGATCTTCTGAATAATACAGTAGGGAATGTAAAGGGTATGGCCATGATACACGTTTCTTGTTCCATTTTGTTTCCAGGAAATCAATAGTCGATTTTGACGTCGGGTTGCTTGCTTTGTCTAGATACAGTTCTACTGATTGATGGTATTGTGGCCAAAGAGAACGAATTTCTTATTTGAAAATTGTGTATAAAATATTTTCCTGATAATATGGGGAGCTGAGCTTAGCTGTTTTCTGCATTCTGTATAATTTTTACTTGCCGTTATATAAAAAAACAGCAATAGTAATAAATGCCTTTGAAAAACTTTCTTTATATTCTATGAACCATGTTCTAAGATCTTTTTCCTCCCTGTGATGATAATAAACATATCTCTTTTTATTGCGGTCATTTATATATACCAACGATCATCTATTGTGACAACATTTTTCCATTTTTGTTCGAATAATTGTTTCTCATAGAGAATTCTGCAGCGCGTTCTGTCTTCGGTGAAATGTCGTGGAGAAGGAAGATGCGCATTACGCTTTTTGGCCTTTTTAAGATTCAAATCATCATTAATCACTTTGTATATAGTTGGCATGGCATTTTAATGATTTTGCCACTGTCCTTTGACATAGCAGATTTTCTTTTAACATTAAAATTCTTTGCAAAATTAGAAACATACATTTTTTTCTTGTATACGTATTTTGAATAATGTTTCTCCTTGAAGCCAAACATGGACTTTTTTTCCTTTTTTTGTTCAATATTATTTATTGTAGCTTTAGATATCGAAAATTCAAGGCTTACACAGCATTTTTTTAATATTTAGATACGAATAATTTTCTTCGGCAAGAGCACAAATATAACCTTCAGTCCAATGCTTCTTTAAAAGCGCCATTTTGCCTAAAAAAAAAAAATTGTCAAGTGGCAAACGATAATTTACTCTTTCAAAACTAGATTTGGAGTTAATTTTTTCCCCAAGCAGGCGACTTTTTATAACGAAGCGAAATCGTCTAAAAAGTATACGAAGCATCTGTACGCCTATTATCTAAAAGGTAATACTTCAGCGGTGGTATAGAGGCTCTATAGAGGAGAGGCACATGTTTTAGACGAATTTCATTGTATTTACAGAAATATTTTGCTTAAAATTTTTGGGCAAACCACTTTTTTAAAGTCCAAATAAGAACAATTCCATGAGGTAATTATCAGGTGATTTAGTAGGGATATGAGTGAAGGGTGTGACCTTGATACGTTTCTTGTTCCATTTTTTTTCTAGGAAATGAAGCGTGGATTTTGACGTTTGTCTGCTTGCTTTATCTTGATACAGTTCTATTGATTGATAGCACTGCGAGTAAGCGGAGAAGTATTTCATATTTGAAAAATGGACACAAAATATGTTCCTGATAATATGTGGAATTAATCTATCACTTCTGACCACTCTTTTTATCTTTAATTTTTCGTTACAGGAAAAACCAGCAACAATCATGACTTCCTTTGAAAAACTTTATTTAGGTTCTTTGAACCACTTGTAAAAGTTTTTCTCTTCTTTCACGATAATGAATGCATCTCTTTTTATTGTTAGTCGTTTAAATATATCCAAGATTCACCTGTTGTGGCAATATTTTTCCATTTTCTCAGGATAAATGTTTCTCATAAAAAATTCTGCAGCGCGTTCTGTGTTCGGCGATATGTCATGTAGAAAGACGACACTTATTATATTTTTTCCCCTTTTTGAGATTCAAATAAGCATTAATAAATTACTTTGTTTCCTCTTGACATTGAGCTCTGTAACAAGTTTGCAAGTGTCGTTTGATTTCACGGCTCTTCTTTTAACATTAAGAATCTTACATTTACAATATTCTAAGCATTCCGTTTTCTTCTTAGATATGCGTTTGTAACAATTTTTTTTCCTCGAAGCCAAACTTTGGCAGCTTTCCCTTTCTTATCGAGAGTGTTAACCATCGTAGCTTTATATCCAAAAACGATGGCTTTCACAGCGTTTTTTAATAACTTCATACGGATAATTTTCTTCAGAAAGAGCGCAAACATAGCCTTCCATCCATTGCTACTTTCCATGAAGACAAAATTATCAAGTAGCAGACAATAATTAACTCTTTCAAAAATATAGATGCAGTTAAAAACAATATTTCCAAGCAGCTGATTTTTTATAGCAAAACAAAATCATCTAAAAAATGTGGGAACAGCCTTTGTATAACTTTCGCAACAGTACCCTGTGGCATACATTGTTTTTCATTCTTAATCGAAACATTTACCTGTTGTTTATTAAAATAGCTTCCATTTTCTGTAAATAAAGTAAGTTACTCGACATATTAAATCCGGCGCTTTTATTGGAAACCGTATATTTCTAGATAATAATTCAGTCACTGAGTGCGTATTCCAACTTTGCACTAATATGCAATAGTTAATAAATATTTATTGATTGCAATTAATTCTCTTCATTCTTCAGTCGATTTGCATTTTTCAAATATTTACACTTCATAAAATGTTTTTAACATAACTTGCAAGGCAAAAGATAAACTTAGTTTAGAGTAGATTTTAAATAAACATCTATCGATTACAAAGATGACTGATAAAAGTCTTCTTACCAGATAGTTATATTATTGCTGCAGGGCTATAAAAATAGTAGCGTATGCTATATTTTTACAGCCCTGCTGCAATTTCCTTCACGTACAGTTTAGTGTACAATGCTTGAAACTTTCTGCGCGTAGCATCGAATCGTTATTATAGTATACACTTTGAATCAATATGGACCACATCAGAATGTCATATTAATCATTCTGGACATTCTAATAATTAATTCCTTACTCATTAGTCCTTTATGCGTTCATTCAGTGCACTGGTTCACCGTTCTACATGTTACGTAACTGGTACTCCCAATGAGTTTTACATCACCTCACTTCCCTTATGGCTGGTCTGCGGGGGAAAACAGTTTTAGTGGCGTAAAGTCATTTATGTAAGTCGCCCTCTCTTCGGATACCGTCTAAATTTAAATCTGTGTCAATGAAAGCCTTCTTCTTTAATTTCAAATTATTGGTATAATACTCTTTCATACAGCTGACTTATAATACGTTGCTGCGAAATGCGCAGTAGTTTCGCAACAACATAAAGTTTAGATAGTTTCCACGCAAAGCGGGGTTAGGATTGCCAGACCAGCATTAATCCCAATCGCAGATTCTCCTCATCAGAAAATACAAAACCCCATCACCAGCTCAGTAACCCTTTTTGGAGAGCAAGCACCGATAGTCAACTCGGCAAACTACCTCGGCGTGACGTTCAATAGGTCATTTACATGAAGCACTTATATCAGAATCACCCAGCATAAAGCATACTCAGGTCTAGATCTGGCAAGAAAGAAAAGAATTTATACATCGATTATAAATCCCATCCTCACCTATGCTTCAACCGTGTGGACAAATGCTACCAAGAACGATGTCAATTTCTACGGAATAAATTTCTAAGGATAATAACCGGAGCACCTTAATTTCTCAGAAATAAGGATCTCCACAACGACCTGTAAATCGAATACATTCAAGATCACCTCAGTAAGTTAAATGAAACCTTTTACAGAAAAGCAGAGCTCAACTTAACTGCAGACTTCGCGGATTTACTGAATTATGAGAAAATAGAAGATGACTATTTTAGAAGACCGTACGTGGCTCACTTATTGAATATTCTTAATCAGCTACCTTAAAATTTGATAATTTATCGTATCTCCACCCTCCTACTCCTGATTGGCTCCAGCTTTCTTCTGGCTCCGCCTCGAAGTGGACACGTGACCTTATTTCCGATTTTGTATTTCTTTCTGAAAATATACCTCAGCAGCTACTCGGCTACATTCGAGGGGTAGCCTTCATTGCGTTCGTGCGAGGTCCACCAAATCTTTTGACGAAGTGCTTAGGCCTAACCTTAGGGTAAGTGTCGCCACGAGGTGCGCCTGTCTCTGAATTCATCAAGCTGAATATTTATGAAAAAGCGTTTTTTAATGCTAATAGGTGTGCATTTTTAAGACTGTTCGGTTACAGTCTGTTATACTTTATTATATTTTTCTTATTGTTAGTATAAAGATAGGAAATTAGGTTAATTTTATGATTGTTATTCGCGCGCTATCTTGCCGTGCGGCTTGATTGCTGGTTTGGATTTAATATTAGTTTTGAGAGCTTAAATTGCAAATTAATTTTTAATTAATTTTGAGCTGGATTGTCACTCTCAATAGTTCCACCCAAGCTTCCACTGTCAGGTGCCTTTGAGAGTTCCGCCTGCCCATCTGTCCGCGGGTACACCTTCGAGTGGGCCTCGTTCCAGGGCGCAAGCTTGTTTTTGCGTTTTTCCGTGTTACTTGCGAGCATGGACAGAGTTCGGATAGTATTTCAGCAATTAATTGCTGAAATTGAGGAAGAACGTGACACTGCTGGTTCGCTTACCACAGGTAAGGAACGGGATTTAAAATTTGTATGGCAAATGCTGAATTGTTGTGATAGCTATATGCAAAATGCGGATGAAATTACATTAGTGAAACTACCATTACTACAGCTAAGGAAATGTGCACAAAAGTTCCTGCGACCGCTACGCATAGCGATAATGAAAGATCGCGTAGCCCAATCACGATTAATGAAAATTTATCTAGTTCGGAAGAAGAAATTACACTAGATAAAGAAGTAAGTTCGGACAAAGAGTTTTAAAGCAGAAGAAGGGGTGATCAAACCGTAAGAACAAGGAATAAGATGCCTGCTAAAAAGTTGCGAATAGAATTACATACACAAACAGGTGAGAGATTACACTCAATTTCAAGCGCAAATGTGAATCATAAAGGAAATGAGGATAATTCTAAAATTAGTACACAGGATAATACTAATATTAGTAATGAAAATCAAATGGATCTATCAGTGAGGAAATTTCTAATGAAGATAAAGTTAAAAACACAAAAAACACAAATGATATGGATAATGACACTAGTCCCATTACGGACACTAAGGTTGAGAAGAAAAATAAATTTCCGCCGATGACACTTAAAGTTACACGTGCGGTATGGAAAAAGTTAATGTATTCTTTTGAAGAAAAGAATTTAGTAGTGAATGGACAGAAAATATCGGGGGGTGCAAAAATCATCACTAAAGATGCAGAAACTTACAGGGAGGTTGTAAGAATACTTACAGCCGAAGGCATTGAACATCATTCTTACTTGTTACCTGAAGATAGAGATTTGAAGATAGTAATTAGGGAGTTATTCGAGGATACCGACATAAATGATATACAGTATTATCTGGAAAACAAAAATCTAACGGTTTTATCCGTAAAACAGCTTACCAGAAGACGTAATGGGGGAACGATTGTAGCGTCCAAAACAAGTTTGCCGAGCTACAACATTTTATTATCACTTATGATGTGGATATTATTTTAGTATCAGAGACGTTTGCGACACCTTGTCGAAACATTAATATTGTTAATTATTGCACCTACAGGTGCGATCGCTTGAGTCACAGAGGTGGGGGAGTCGCTATGTATGTGCGTCGTTCTTTTCAATCTTGCCTTATTAAAGAAATTCGTGGAAACTCACAAGAAGGAGTTATAGATTCTGTGCTTCTATCGTTTTATGGAGTGGTTTATTTTGCCGCTTTTTACAACTCACCCGTTACCGAACTTACAGAAGACAACTTATTAGAATTATGTCCAGAAGATAAACAATTCATCACCGCAGGAGACCTTAATGCCAAAAACGGAGAATGGAGTTGTCGTCGCACTAATAAAAACGGTAAAATCCTCTACCAATTTCTGAACAATAACCCAGTAGCGCTAGAGGCGCCTGCCGAATATACATATAGACCGCAGGATCCAAGTAAAGCAGATACATTGAATTTATTACTCACAAATACGTCATTTCCAAAGGACATGGAAGTATACATGAAATGACGTCGGATCATTTGCCCGTACTCGTCTCATTAGGGACTGCTAAAATCAAAGATAATAAAAAGATCAAACGGACAGATTGGTCACTATTTCATGATCTACTGGAAAACAATCCACCAGAATTTGATAATTTAAGAAATAGAAAGGAAATTGATCAGGCAATAGATGTGCTAACAAATACAGTTACTGAGGCTGTAGAGAACGCTTCAAGATATGTTAGAAAAGACGAATATGCAGGTAGGCTACCGCAAAATATTCGGGAACTCATAAAGAAAAGAAACCGCTTAAGAAAGCGTTTTCACTTAACTTGGAGCCCGCAAATTAACAGTGAATTGAATCGTATTAATAGGAAAATTAAAAAGGAAATTGCTACTTATCGTAATGAAATTTGGAAGGAGAGAATACTCAATTTAAATCCAGCAGATGGCCCACTCTGGGCATTTATCAAAAATCTCAAAAGAAAAAGTACTAATAATCGGCCGATCTTTGCAAATAATGTTATTGCTATCACCAATAAAGAAAAAGCGCAGGTGTTAGCAGGTCACTTAGCAGAGCAGTTTACCCCTAATAAGACCCCACGCAATCTGGATTTTGTGTACAAGGTATGCTACGAAGTAAGAGACTGGCTTAATGCCCCAACCGTGCGTAACAAAACCCAGCTTACATCTCCAGCAGAAGTACAAGAAATAATTAAAAGGTTAAAAGTTAAAAAGGTGCCCGAACACGACGCAATCAATAATACAGCCATGAAAAGACTTCCAAGAAATTGTATCACTCAATTTACCAGTATTCTAAACGTTTGTTTGTATCATTGTTACTTTCCTAAAAAATGGAAACATGCCAAAATTATACTGTTAACGAAATCAGGTAAGAATGCGACCAATCCTGAAGGATACCGATAATTAGTCTTCTTTCTAGTTTCGGGAAGATCTATGAAAGAGTTATTTTGAACAGACTTAGACCATACCTTAGCATACTACCCCCTGAACAGTTTGGTTTTAGGAGGAATCTCTCTGCAGTAAAACAGCTCATTCGTTTCATTGAATTTTGCGGTAACGCATTACACAAAAAACAAAATATTGCTATCCTCGTGTTGGACGTGGCGAAAGCCTTCGATCGCGTCTGGCATGGGGGGCTTATATACAAGCTCATTCAACAACGTTTGGACCGTGAAATGATACAGCTCATAATATATTTTATCACCAATAGAACTTTTGCAGTTTCAATTGGAGAAGATCAGTCAAGTATACATACTATAAATGCAGGGTTCCACAGGGATCGATATTAGGACCGATATTATATTTGTTGTACGTTGCCGACTTTCCACTTATGCCAATTGATAATAATCACTTTTTAGGTTGCTATGCTGACTATACGGCGTTAGCCGTAAAGTCAGCAAACGCAAATTATGCAGTTTCAAAACTAAAAGATTTTATGCCGGAGGTGGAGGCTTGGTGCACCAAATGAAGAATCCTAATTAATGCACAAAAATCCCAGCTTTTAATAGTTAGAAGGAAACATCGCAAAACTCCTGTGTCTCAGAAACTTTTCTTCTTCGGTGTGGAAGTGCCGCAAACAGACAAGGGAAAATATCTTGGAGTGGTTATTAACGAAAATCTTACATGGAAGGACCATATCACGAATGTTAGAAAAAAGGCTTTGAGGGGTCATAAATAGCCTGAAATGCGTCATAGGGAAATATTCTAATTTAGACTTAAAGCCGAAAAGATTAGTTTATATCACTACCATAAGGAGTATTATTACGTACGCATCTCCTGCATGGTCAGCAGCAAAGAGAAATGATTTGCACAGGCTGCAATTAATTCAGAATACTGTCTTACGAGTCATCACCAGTACGCATTTTTACGTCAGCAACTTAACGTTACATCACGATCTAAAACTGGAAACCATAGAGGAGCACATACATTGATTAAATCGACAATTCTTCAAGAAGGCAGTTGATTGTCAGCACACGCAAATATTTGATACCTTTAACTATGCTACTTTGCCTGAAGATACTGAGTTACGCCCGTTAGCGGCTCATCTCACCCGTGACTCAAATTTTCCGACCTGATTATGTAAATTTTACTGTATATACTTTTGTGTTTTTACTATAATGTATTTTGTTTTTCTATTTTCTTATTTGTATATGTATTTGATGAATAAATTTTGCATGTAATTTTATATTTTGTACTTTGTATTATTTGTTCATTTGGAGGGGGGAGGGGGATTAGGATATTTCACGCGCTTGTCTGCTCGTTTTTGCTTGCTTTTCTCTATCTGCCGTGATGCTGGCCTCCCCTCCACCTGAACTTCCTGCCACGTGCCGATGTGAAGATTTATCTATGTTATGTGCCTTATGGCTAAGAATTGACTGAGCCGGACACGCGACCCTTTGGGCTGTAATTGGGCTATATTACGCTCAGTCAGTCAGCCAATCAACAGCTACTGCAGAGAACCCTGACCGGCACATGGCGCCACACCTGCGGTTTGCTTCATTATTTCTCTGGACATTGAACTCTTACTGAGACAAAGTGTCTCAACTTTCTTGCACACACGTTCGCGTTTCTAGCACTTTACTAAGAAATTATCATAAGGCCCATTGTGGACAAAACTTATAGAACAGGAAAGTACTGTCTTACACAGCAGCATACCTGTATAAAACACACAAGATCCAAGTATCCAAGGTTAAGATTGCCAAAACGTGGCAGGGATAGGCAGGTTTGCCAGATTTAGCACGTAATCTTCTATTTAGCGATATTTGGTGACAAAACTGCCATAGCGGAGCGAGAACATTCTGAACGCATTCTTAGCGGGTTTCCCGAGAATATTTTGAAGGTAGGTATACCCTGCCTATACGGGTAAAAAGTAATGTCTTGAGTTCAGAGATTATCTTGAGAGCGATCGACCGAATCAACAGATGTACTTCAGTGCTTGCCGTTGAAGTTGTTTTCATCGTTATAGCCGGAAGGTTGCTTGTCCTAGTTTTTAGACGAGTGTAAAGGTGTCTTTCGAACTGTCCTGTGTAATAGTGCTTACTGGCGAACAAACTGTGTTTTGATTGTTCATCAAGTGCTATTATCAATTATTCCAAATCCACGAATCCGTGAAAAGCAACATTCTTTTCCTTAAAAGTGACAAAATGCTACCCCAATTTGTGGCATAAAAAAATGTAGCGAATAGAAACCTGAGATAGGAAATAGGGACGATCAAGATAGATAATGGTAATGAATTAAGAATTAACTGAGGAATATCGAATAGTAATTACGATAATAGAAAAAGCAAGAGCAAGAACAACGTGATGTGTGTTTCAGTCTTATATTCGATCATGATATAAATTTAAAATAAGAGACAATATTTTAAAGAGTACTGAATTTAAGTGAAAGGAAATTAAGGGCAGGAACTAGAAGAAAACTACGGTAAAATATAGGGTAATTATAATTATAGTTGCACTTTAATAAAGCTGTAATAATAGAACCATTTGTCAGAATGACCTGAATATTCATGAAGCAATGAGACCTTCTCTGATGAAAGGAAAAAAACAGTTCAAAATTTGTTAACCTCTTTATGTAAAGCTGTATGTACTCTGACATTACGAGTAGAGTAGAGTAGTGTAGTAGTGTCTTGAGTTCAGAGATTAGTATGAGAGCGATCGACCGAATCGGAAGCTGACCTTTTGCGCTTTGCCATGAAGCTGTCGTCACCGTTATAGCCTGATGTCAGTATTGCTAATTGTTCCAGTGTGTTTATCGTAATTTTTATAGGACTGTAGACTTGTGTTTGGAAATGCTTTGTGTAATACAGGCGAATAAATTGTGGTTTGATTCTTCATCAAACCTTATCATCTGTTACTTCAAATCCATGAACCAGTAGAACGCAAGAATATTCACAATGAATTTCTCGGAAATGGTACAAGATTCAAAATCTCCTGAACGTGTAAAAGGAAATTTAATAGTAACGCATGTGGATGTCTTGAAAATATAAAGTTTCGGGTTGAATGGCTTTTTCATTTTACGGATTTAACTAACTTTTTTAGTAAAATAGGATGTTATCAGTATGTTTTGCATCAAACAACTTGATTTATATTTAAAATTTAAGGATAAATCTGGATAAAAATGAAATTGTAATCAGAGCTAAAAGTTTTTTGTTCGGGCTAATTATTAGGCTTATGTTCTTTACTTCCTTCCATGAAGTAACGGAAGTATTATAACAGTAAAAACTTTCGGGTATAATATTTCAACAAAACTATCCATTTCAACCGCTCTAGAAACAATTTGAACGATTGTTTTGTGTGTCATGTGTACGTACGAACAGAATAAAGGACTGTTTTTGCCAAAAAACGATTGTAAAATGGATTCAAAAGCAATTTGTTTCGTGACGTCTGCAGATATAGTTTGACCGCCTCATCCGCGACCATGAGCGTAAACACGCATGCGCCATTCGGATCGAATTATTCTCAAAATAGGGTGAAAAGGATGGAAACTTTCTTTCCCTCCATTCTCTCTTTCCGGAGGAGAGAAGGCTTTCACTTCGCAGCAAGTAATAACGCCCCTTTTGGACGAGTCTATGTGTTTTGGCAGAAAGCCAGCCAGGGTTGCGTTTTAGATAGTCGAACCAAAGAACCTCTATGTAAAGAAGGAAAGGCTCCATAGACGTAATGTAAACCACTTTGTCTGCAACGCCGCTACAAAGAAAAGGGAACATTCGCCAAGGGATTTGGCGACGGAATCTGTTGGCGAGAATTTTCCCTCTGTGATATGCCCGTTTTTTGGTACCTAGCCGACATTTTCCCCCTCCGCGACGTGTATAGGAAATTGAGGAACACGGGTTAAAATGAATCGTTCTTTGACTTGTCTCCATAATTTAAACTCGGAAATGATGAAATATTAGGTGAAGTTTCACTTTCACTGGCTGTTGAACTTCCATTGTCCATATCGCTACTTGAAACCAAAGAACCTATTCTTTGTTTAAACTCTTGCTAAACGTAACGGTCGAACCTGTCCAAACCAACTTCGACATTCAGCTTCGAGCTTTGGCGCTTTTTGGCGACAGATATTTCACGCATGCGCAGTTGTTTCCCTTTTCGTTGGAAGGGAGCCACTTCTGCTTCTGCGAAGTTTTCCTTCTTAACAATACATATTCTTTGGTCGAACTATACGAACTCACTTGTCTTGCATAACTTAAAAACGAGTAGCCGCAAAACTTTGAAATTTTGTATATGAGACTTCTATGACATGCAGCCGTGCACCTCTCGTTTTCGTTGCAATCCGCTGCACAAACCGTATGTATATATATATATATTCCAACTCTCCTACCCAGCTCGGCGGGTTGAGTTTTTATTCTGATATGTTGGTAAACTGCGCATTAAAGAGTAATTGGATTACATTGTTCTTATGTTCCGATTAAGTTTTTCTTCCTTTAGTTAAATTGTATGCAATAGTTGTAGAATCATCAGCAATTTGAAAGTGGTGTGTTAAACCTAACGAAGAGTTATTGGTTTACATTTGAAACTCAATAGAATAAAGTCAGTTTCTAGAACTCCAATGTCTTTTTGCCATAGGCGACCAAAAGTAATCTTTCAATTTTTTGCACAGAAAATAATGCCTTCTGCTGACCGAATAGTTAGTGTAGTGTTTCATGTTTTTTGTAGTTTGCAATTTTTAAGGAAGGTGTTTTGAGCTTTTATGTATTTTTGCTTTCTCCCGAAGTGGGGACTGAATTAATTGAGTGAGAAATATATCTGTAATGAAATTCTAAGAAATATGTTTAAATGAAATGCAACAAAAAATGGGCATCAATTAATATTCCTTGCAAGGAAGTCATGCGGTGTCCGCATCAAATTTTTTTAGTATTACTTACTATTTTAGTATTATTTTATTTTGAAAGAAATTTCTTCTTGAATATATACTTTTGAGATATTAAAGTATCTAATTTATTGCATCTTTTCATAGTATTCTAACAATAAATTATTGGCGAAGTGTACCTTGGAAAATGGTACTTTATCATAAATTAAATTTTCTTCGGAATAACAATTTTTAAATTTTTCAATAGAAAATCTATTTCCATTAATTTTCGTAAACATCTTTCACAAAACCTTCCATTAACTTTCATAAACATCATTCTATTATTTTTCAAAATCATATCGTTAGTAACATTAATGGATTCATTTATGTTCTCTACTGTACTTTTGTATGTCACGAATACTTAAACCTGAACAAAAATTTTAATTTCATAAATCATTACGTATGTTGAATCATACACAGAATGACATGCATTATCATTTTGTATATAACATATTATGATAATTGTATTGTATATCTGAAATGTTTTTATAAGGTTTGGTTTGGTTTATCTGATTGACAAACCACTCGAGGGATATCCGCGTAAAGCGATGCATGCCTTCGTGAAGGATTTTCCAAGGAAATCTTATTCATAAACACGTTATACATACGAAAAAGCACATACAGCCAGCCACTTAACGGGATTCAAACCTCGAATTACCAGTGTTTAGCGACTTTACAGTTTGACCCGTAGTGGACGTTTCTATAAGGAAATCAGCTGTAAATAAATTTGTTGGGAAGTATAAAAAGTGCTTTTTGGTCAAAATTTCTGCATTGTTGTTTATTTTATATCATTCACTTAAAGATATTATGCAAGTGAATTGGCAGTGAATTATCGTGAATGGGAGTATTCGTCCTAACGGCCTTTACTCAGCAATTATTAATCCTACTGGATATTCTTCGTGGAGCTTAGAAATGAAAAAGTTCTTGCTTCCTTATCGAAAATGAGCAAATGTGGCGCCATCTAGGAGCCACGGTAGAAGTTTTTGGCATGGAGTATGGCAATTTTTGGATTGATAACGATGGCATATTTTTCTTGGTGCATTTACTGTAGTTGATCAGATGTTCAATAAGAATTAATTTTAGAAAGATGCGTAGAGCATGTAGAATTTGCTGGAGTCAATCAGTCAGTCAGTGATTTTATAGCCGAATTATTGCAAATAATGCAACTTTACCGGCTCAATGACAAAATTTGCCTAAAAAGGCCACAAGACGTTGAAAGTCCAGACAAATAAAAAATAAAAGAGCAAAGGTCAAAAGGGAAGCCACAAGTGGCAAATACAAGACGACTGAAAAGATATACAATGCATAATAAATATAAAATATACAAGTTTAAATACGATACAGTATCATGAGTTACAAAACAGTTAATGTAAATTGAAAAGTATAAGTAAGGTAGGCACCAAACATGTACAGGATATTAAACATTGTGTGAACGGAAACCAGTCATGAATTTTTATTACGTGGGGAAGTTAGCACTCCGCGTGAGGAATGCTGCAAGTGCACGAAGGTCAACGTCCTCTTCAAGGATGATGTAATCAAACGTGTTGAAGTGCTTCAGTCGGTCACAATTTATGGCTTTATCGAAGAAATTTTTGTTCAATTTGTGCAGATATTTTTCCATAGTTTCAATTTGTAGATCCTTATGTAGCATATCGTTAGAAACATAAAAGTGAACTCCGGTAATTAATCTTAAGAATCTATTTTGAATAATTTGAAGAATTTTAATATCCTTTGCCTTATAGGCTGCCCATGCGGGTGAAGCGTATGTCATAATTGGACGAATAATAGCAGTGTATATGTGACGTTTTTTATAAAGGTCTAGTCTTGAATATTTTCCAAGTAAGGGAGTGAGGCTGTTAATTACTCCTATGGTCTTCTGTTTAATTTTTGCAATATGATCATTCCACTTAAAGGAGGTGTTCAGCACGATACCAAGGTACTTGGCTTTGGTGACAAGTGGTATTTTTTCATTAAATAATTTCAATTCACCATAGAATCCTTTGCGTGCATATCTTCTCCGGATGAGTAAAAGTTGAGACTTTGATGCATTAATAGCAATACGCCACTTGGTGCACCACGATTCAATGGAAGGCATAAATTTTTGAAGTTTTAATACTGCATGTTCAGCCCTAATGGATCTGACAGCCACTGCAGTATCGTCCGCATAGCAGCCGATAAAGCAGCCGCTAATCAGATCCAGGGGCGGAAAATCTGACACATAAAAGAGATAAAGAAGGGGTCCTAAAATAGAACCTTGTGGAACAGAAGCTTTAATATTCCTGAGACTTGAGTGTTCATTTTCTATGGAAACAAAAAATTTTCTATTTGTAAGAAAGGAGTATAGTAACTTGATCATTTCCGGTTCAATGTTTAAGGAGATAAGCTTGTAGATGAGCCCCTCATGCCAGACGCGGTCGAAGGCTTTCGCCACGTCTAGCATGAGTAAGGCTACACAAGATTTGTTATGCAGAGCATTTCCAATAAATTCAGTTAGCCGAACGAGCTGTTTAACAGTTGAAAGGTTTTTCTGAAATCCAAATTGTTCCTTGGGTAAAAGATCGAAATAAGTTTGAAGTCTGTTCATAATAATTCGCTCGTAAATTTTGCCTAGACCAGGCAAAAGGCTGATAGGTCGGTAACCTTCTGGCTTCATATGATCTTTGCCAGGTTTAGGAATCAGGATAATTTTGGCTTTTTTCCAGCAAACGGGAAAATATAAATTTGTAAGGCATGCGTTTATGATATTTACAAATCTGCATAGAACATTAGTAGGGAGATGTTTGATTGCAATGTTTGTAAGCTTGTCGTGCCCTGGGGCTTTTTGATTCTTGAGCTTCTTGATAATATAAATAACTTCTTGAGGTGTTGCAAATTTAGGGCATCTATGTACTGCAGGTGCATTAATCCAGTCAGAGATATAATGGTTGACATAATTAGTGAATTCTGGGTCATTTGGTGACTCATTAGGCGAAAACTGAATTTCGAGATGATCAGCATGGACCTCAGCTTTTTCTAAGTTAGTGAGAGCAATTCTTTGTTCCCCATAAATGGGTTTATTTATCGTAGGTTTATTTTTCAGGCGCTTAGTAAAATTCCAGAAGGAGTTGTCAGGCGCGTTGAAATTAAGTATTTTTTCATCCCAGATTTCCTTGCGATGATCTGCAATTTCCTTTTTAATTTCACGATTAAGTTTATTAAGTTGTCTTTTTAATCCAGGGTCCCATGATAAATTCCATCGTTTTCGTAGTTTATTTCTGGTTTTCATTTTTTCTCGAATGCTTGTTGGTAATTTTCCAGTAAATCTATCGGCCGGGACGCTATGCGTTGCATTATCATACGCATGCATAATAGTATTTGTGAGCATGTTGATAGCTCTATCAATGTCGGTGTTATTCTTCAAGGGAAGGAAGGGCGGGTAATTTGCTGGAAAATAATTCTTTTAAAATAAATAAAATAAAATTTATCAAAATTACTGGTGAATAAAATGTTAACGAAAGCAGGATTCTGTACAAAACATCGAATTTAATAGATCTATACAATCAATAATACGAATGTATCTTTTAATGTCTTATCATTGATTTTTTTTTGCTTATTTTTAAGAGGTACGCCCCTCACTTTCAACACGCAATTACCTAAACGTCTTTGGTTACTATACCGATCGTGTGAAATCCATGATAAAAGTCATATGCTTTCGTTGTTCGATAAAAACATGCGATTTGAGTTCTAAAAATAATTAATTAATTATTAAAATATCTTTGTTTCGCTGTGTCTTAAAATAAAACATTTGACTATTTCTCGTATTAAGATTCAAAGAATCAATGCACTTGTTTAGAATAGTGTACTCTTGTTCCTAGACTTTGGAGAAGTTTGTTCCTAGAGTAGAACTCGTGTTCCTAGAGTTTGGGGACTCCTTATTAAAATACACTAAACTTTAAAATTTGGTATCAAAGCCAATGAACTTACTGAAGGTAATAATGTCATACAACAAGAAATGTCAATCAGATTTGAACATTATTCGAGAACATACACGCAGTTAACTTCATTTGCTATTTCTTTGTACATTAAAAGTTTAACTCGAAGTCATTCCATCGAATTCTTCCATAGAAACCACAAAAGTCCACTGCATTACCTTTTTCCTTATAGCCCCTGAAAAAAAAAACTAAGTTTATTTTTCTTCGCTATGTTTTAACGGTGTTAGAGCTTTAAATCAATTTAAAGTAAAATAACAGAATTTTGTGATTTTAAACACTTGTGACAAGACCGTAATGAAAAATTCTCAGAGACAATCTTTTTTTTTGTAACTTTCTCTGATTTCATTATTTTTTGCTTTCTACTTCACTCACTTTCTAAAAAAAAGCGGGGGGGGTCACAGTTTTATTAAGAGTTTAATATAGGAGTTGTCACAGCCGTCATCTTGTTGGAAAAAGAGGGACGGTATAAATGTTAATCAATTTTAAAAGCCGAGAGGAATTAAAAAATGGAAAAATTTTACAGCCGGACAATGCAAATTTGTCTAAGGACAAATTAAAATATTACTAGCGAAGTGTAAAGTTTGCCTGCGTTCAAAAGAAATGGCTAAATTGTTTTCAGATTTCAGGTTACCTCTTTCTTTCTCAGTTTTTGGGTTCACATAAAATGAAAATGTAATTATTACTTCTGAAAGGAATGGAGCGCGTTTACAAAGATTCACGAACTGATATCCACATGCATCTCTTCTAATTTTCTTCATACGTTAGGAAATCCACGGAGATTCCAAATGCAAAGCTTCTGCAGACGTCGGGTGTTGATTTGTACTTTAATTCTCTAGTTACGTTATTCTTTTTTAAATATCTAAAAATAACACACTTTAAGGTGGGCTTTCAAGCTAATAATAGCATGCATCTTATGTGGGTCAGATCTTGCGAGTAAGTAGGATAACTGAAAGCAGTTGCACTCTTCTTTGTATTAAAGTGCTTAAAAAGAACAATATTACGCGAAGGGTGATTATCGCCGATCAAAATGCAAATGCCTCATCGACGTTTGATTCAGAAGTCAGTATACGACTTTGCAAAGCATGGAATTTAAGGTCAGTCTTTAGAATTCAAATATTTGAGGAAATATGAATTCCCACGGAACAGTCACAGCATTTTCGCAACTGTTTGGTGAGTATTCGCTTGAATGCTAATTAATTGCCTATGCAAGCATAAACGAAGTTCAAATCAAATAAATATTTAATAACGAAACCTGTGTACTACAAATTAAAATGTTAATAACTAAAATAACCTCTTACCCCTACCCAAAAGATGCATCGCCCTGCTCTCTAACAGACCAAAATTTTGTAGTAGTACCTTAATTAAAAACCGCAACACCTGTTAGGCTACATTATTTTTAAATTCTTAAAAGATTTACCACTGCACAACGGTTGAATACTTTATTTTGGAATAGGCATTTCAAGGTCAAAACCACCCTCCCTTATTTATGATCGTAGCCCTTGTCATTCTCACAGCACAGAATTAGTAGATTTTCAAAAACTAAAGGATTCGACCTTTTCCGTGGCAGTCGGTACCATGGTTATGAGACATCAGAAGTGTTTTTGAAATGCCTGTTTTAAAGTAGCAGATTACAGCTTTAGGACGCTGACAAACAGAGTAAGAAACTACACTAGTCAGGCACAGCTGTGACATGGTTCCCAATAGCCTCACCGTTAAGATTTGAAATTCCTAGGTTTAAACTATGCCACTTGGTATTGCATTTGCATAGCTTTCTCACCTGAGCGGATATTTTGACAAAATGCAAGAAATATAGAATAAAGTTCCGAATTCTATACATTAGAAAAATTTAAGAATAATCGTTACATATTAACCTCTGGACAAAAGAAAAATTGAAGAACCTTTAGATGAATTTACTCAGATGACACAGACATTTCATGAAAATGAAGTAATGCTATTTTAATTGTTATTTCAGAAATCCTTTTTCTTTTCTTATCATGGATGTCACATGCATGTATTTCAGGCAAAACGAGATTCGCTAAACAGTTTTCGATTTAATGTGTTTTGCTTTCTGCTTTGTTTTGTTTACTACATGGATGATATATGCATCAAATGCTGAGAAACTAGATTTTTTTCAACTGTTAAAAAACATTTTTAAGAATGCTATTTGCATGTTAGAATATGCTCTATGGAAAGAGCAAAGATTTTTTTTTCTGGGAGCATATCGGGAGCTCAAAAATGTCCTCTTCTTGTATAAAGATCAAAGAAGCTGTAATGAGCTAAATGTTTAATTTTTCTGTTTGTATTCCATAAGGTTAGCGTATTTGAATATCCCAATGACTCGAGGACTATCTGCCTAAGAGGATGGATTCTTTCATGGAGGAATTTCTAAGGGAAAGTGGCTCGTATTCACGTTACACATGCGGAAAACCACGAAAACCAACTATGCAGCCAGCCCGCTTGCCTGGGATCAAACCCAAGCCAGACCAGTATCTAGCAGCCTTAACCACTCGACCACCTGTGGGGCCTGTATTCTATAAAGTAATCGCAAAAGAATAGATGAAAAAAATTTATCTCTTTTAAATTGGAATGCTTTAAATTTAAATAAAAACAGGGCATACATTTAAGGAAAGTTATACAATGTTAATTTCATTCTTTATAGATGACTCCAGTTCCAATCATTCATATATTAGGCGAAAAATCTTAAAATCTGTAAAAAATTTATTTATTTTTCTAAATATTCAGTTTCAAATCATATGGATAAAGGTGTGATTCACAAATATATAAATTAATAGAAAACAAATGAAAAATAATATTTCGGTTGAAAACTAAAAAAATTGACTTTTAATACATAAACATTTAATATATTCACTACTTAAGAGCTTTCAACATATTTTGCATATAAATTTGCATCTGCTCTCCGTTTAATAAAAGGCGCATAGAAGTTTTCGAATCGAAGACTTACACTGGAGTTCATCAATGATAATTCATTAGTAAAGACATGTTAAAAAATATAAAAAAATCTGAAAGGTTTCCGATTTTAAATTACGTCCAAACAGGCGTTGTTCTAACATTTTGTGTTTTACCTTTATTTATTAAATATCATATTCTTCGCACATAAACCATAAAATTGGGCTCAAGAGAAATTTCGCAAAATAATTTTAAATTGAGCATATATTTAGAATTTCCGATACCGCTGGAGATAAAACTGTTATTTCTGTAGAACGTTGCCATTGCTCGCTTTGAAATCTTTGAGTTTGTTAATCAAAACTTCGTTAACGTTTTACAAAATATGAAATTGATAATAAAACAAATTCCAAATTTAAACATCCAGATGTCCATATTTGCAGTAGGATACATCATTCAGAATTGGATGGCTCTAGGTACCGTCGTTTTACCCCAATACGAGACACATACATGAATTTATGCAGATTCTTCATTATTTAAATACACTCACATCCGAAAGTTAAGCTCGGAGAGAAAAACGCTCAGTTCCGGAAGCCAATCAGAATTCAAGAGGATGCAATTCGCTGCAGAGGTGGATGGAAGTATGCAAATATGTTAGGTAACAGCCAATCGCGCTTTCATGTCAAGAAATATGCAAAAAATGCCGTCTTATAAGAAGCCAGCTTTATGAAGGGTTACAAAAGCCTGATTGTAAATGCTGATAGAAGGTGTTTAGAACTTTCGTACAATTTATTTTCAAGACATACGTGTTTCTATGACTTCCAGAAGACGAATGGAAGATTCTGATCACTGGCGTGTTGCGGGGCGCATTGAAGTAGAACAGTCAATCACAGATGTTGCTCTTCTCTTTGGCGTTCATCATTCTGTAATTTCACGTTTATGGAAACATTTCCAAACCACACAGACAGTTGTCCGAAGGCCCGTAGCCGGTCGCCCAAGGGTTACAACCCCCTCGGAAGATCGATATATTGCTATTGTAGCCAAGCGGAACCGCAGACGGCCCCCACACGTGCCGCTCTGCGGTTCCGCTTGTCTACCATAGCAATATATCTATGATTACAGCGTCCATTGGTAAGACGATACCTGCAGCTACTCTAAGCCGAATACTACAAATGAGTGGACTGTACGCCCGGGTACCTCGAGTTTCTGTTCTTTTATCCGTCCAATCAAGAGAAGCACGATTACAGTGGTGCCGGGAAACATGTCAATTGAAATGTGTCTGACTGGGGCAATGTCATGTTTACTGATGACTCAAGATTTGCCCTGGAGCCAGATTACAAGCATATAAGGGTATTGCGTGAACAACGCAAAACAGTCATCCCAAAACATCACCGAACATCACGCATTCCGAGATGGAAGCCTTATGGTGTGGGCAGGGATTTCATTAGGATACCGCACCGGCCTGCGCATCTTTAAACGGGGTTCTTGACAGCTGTCCGGTATCCAGATGAAGTCCTAGAACCCATTGTGAGATTGTACGCTGCAGCAGTTAGTCCTACTTTTGTTTTAATGGGCGATAACGCACGTTCTTATAGAGCTGACATCGTCGATGACTACCTGGAGAGTGAAGGGATTGCGCGTATGGCGCGGCCAGCATATTCGCCCGACCTTAATCTCATTGGAAAGCTTCCCACCTCCAGCCACTCTTATTGAGCTGGAAACTGCTCTACAAGAAGAATGGCGATTGCTTGATTCTGCGGTGGTTGACCACCTAATTGAAAGCATGGTCACAAGATGTAAACTTTGTATACAGATGAAGGGGGATCACATACCCTATTAATATCCTTTTCTGATAACTTACAAAAATTTAATATTGCTTTCATTCGCCAGGGAATATAATAATTTATTTTGGCTTATGCATAAATATATATGCTACTTTCCTGCCGAATTTTGTGTCAATCAAAGCAGTATTTGTTGAATTTTTTGCATTTTACATCTTCGTGCTTAACTTTTGGATGTGAGTGTATAATGCAGGGCGATAATATTCAGTAGCAACAATTTGAAAAGTGAAACGGGAAATTCAGAGTGATTTGACGCAAAATCGCAAAACGAAAATAATAGTCCTGCAAGGACAACCCCTTTAGACTAAAAATTACTAATATTAAGAAAATATTTCTTCATTCTCTGATACAGACAATGAAGAGGAAATATTTTTTTAAGGATGACAAAACACTTGACTATTCCAGAAAATTTTTCATTCTAAGGATATATTGATATTTATGACTGTATTCTGTGTGGATTATTGTAAATGCATTAAACTTTCAACAAACTATCATAAATGATTTTTAGGCTAAAGAAAATATAAAAAAATAATAAAAGATTTCATGAATTCAAAATAAATCAGAGTTAAATGGAATTTGCGATATCTGTTCGGAACTAAAAATGGACGAAAATAACTGATGTGGTCAGCTTGTAACTTCGCCATTTACATGTTTAGAATAATAACGATCTCGTTCGTATTCAAAGCATGGAATTTATTAATTGTTTGTAAATAAAATATAGTATCCAGACGCTAAAGAAACACGCCAATGTAAAACATAAAAGTTAGCAAAGCAACAACCTTATATTCCGCGTATATTGTAGACAAGACTCAGTTGATTTCGAGGACAGGTACGTACTGATCTTTCTTCATTAGGAGCAAAGAAATTTGCAAAGAAGATTACTGCGATTGTTAAGCATAATGCTTGATTTGCTCAGGCTGCCATCAAACGGTTGACCGATGGCCGCTCAAGCAAAGAACATCTATGTAAAGAAGGAAAGGATCGGTAAACGTAATGTAAACCAGTTCGTCTTCTACGCCGCTAGAAAGAAAAGGGAACATTCGCCAAGGTATTTGGCGACGGAACCTGTTGGCGAGAACTTCTCCTCTGTGATGTACCGGACCTGGCCGACATTTTCCTCCTCCGCCACATATATAGGAAATTAAGGAATACAGGTTAAGATGAATCGTTCTTTGACCTGGGAAATGATGAAATATTAGGTGAAGTTTCACTTTCACTGGTTGTTGAACTTGCATTATACCGGGTGATCAAAAAGTCAGTATAAATTTGAAAACTTAATTAATCACGGAATAATTTGGATAGAGAGGTAAAAATTGACACACATACTTAGAATGACATGGGGTTTTATTAGAAAAGCAATAATCTGATCAGTAAAGTAATAATTAGCATAACAATTTAAGTCCGGAGTTATGGTGAGGCATTGGCGTCGGATGTTGTCTTTCAGCATCCCTAGAGATGTCGGTCGATTACGATTCACTTGCGACTTCAGGTAACCCCAAAGCCAATAATAGCACGGACTGAGGTCTGGGGATCTGGGAGGCCAAGCATGACGAAAGTGGCGGCTGAGCACACGATCATCACCAAACGACGCGCGCAAGACATCTTTTACACGTCTAGCAATATGGGGTGGAGCGCCATCCTGCATAAAAATCGTACGTTCCAGCAGGTGTTTATCAGCCAAGCTGGGGAGGATGTGATTCTGTAACATATCGGCGTACCTCTCACCCGTCACGGTAGCAGTTCTAAAACCAGAATCACACATTTCCTCGAAGAAAAAATGCCCGAAACAGTAGATATGGTAAATCCAACCCATACCGTGACTTTCTCGTCGTGCAATGGAGTTTCCACGACAGTTCTAGGATTTTCGGTAGCTCAAATTCTGCAGTTGTGCGCGTTGACAGACCCTCGGAGCGTGAAATGAGCTTCATCGGTCCACAACACGTTACTCAACCAATCGTCATCTTCCGCCATCTTTTGAAACGCCCACACCACAAATGCCATCCCCTTCACTAAATCGCCAGGTAACAAACAGTCCATGATGCCGATCGATTTTGTAAGGATAGCATCGGAGGGTACGCTTAAGTACCAACCAAACAGTAGTGTATGGAATGCCGGTGCGACGTGCGACTGCACGAGCGCTGACTTCCCCGTGCATAGACGAACCCGCTACAGTCTCCATTTCTTCTTGAACTATCTCAGCAGCATTACGCCTTGTGCTCGGTCGGCCACTACGGGGTCTATCTTGTAAACAACCCGTGGCCTCGAACTTCGAAATCATTCTCGCCACACCTGCATTTGTCAACGGACATAGCTCGAATCCCCTTCCTATGGCGATAGGACCGTAAAGCTGAACTAACACATTCCCCATTCTCTAACACAGCTTCACTAAAAGCGCCTTTTCAGGTAACGTCAACATGCTGCGACTGCTGGTGCATCTGATTCTCTCTCTCATTACAGCTCCTTTTATACACGATTTTCATGCGTAGTCACTGACGTTTTGCTGTCCAGCGCCATTTGTCAGACATTTTTTGAACTTTTTTTGGGTTCTAATAAAACCCCATGTCATTCTAAGTACGTGTGTCAATTTTTACCTCTCTGTCTACATTATTCTGTGATTTATTAAGTTTTCAAATTTATACTGACTTTTTGATCACCCGGTACATATCGCAGTTTGATGTCTGATTTTAGATCCGTCAATATGGAGGGAAAACAATGGAGTCACACAGTTTTAAACTTTTGACAAATGTGACCGTCGAACCTGTTCAAACTTCGACATCAGCTTCGGCGCTTTTCGGAGACAGATATTTCACGCATGCGCAGCTGTTTCCCTTTTCGTTCGAAGGGAGCCACTTCTGCTGCGGCAAAGTTTTCCTTCTTAGCAATACATATTCTTTTGGCTGAATGTAGGATAAGTCTGAAAGTCCAAGAGGGCAGGAGCTGAGGGCGAAAGGGCGTGACCGCTTGTCACGTGTGCAGTAAGCAGACATGCCATTAGGCGGAAAAATCCCGGCGGTATTTATAACCAAAAGGGGTAACGCGAACGAGGAGGTGGCGCCATCTGTAGGCATAAATACTTATAAAAACTGAAAAATTACGTTAATAGAAGTTTCAAAGCTTTAGGAAGGACTGAACTTGAATTAAAATCATAAACTAAATAAGATGAATCTTTGTGAATATGAAAAGTGTAAAAGAAATCCAATTCATCAATGGAATAAGCTTTTTAAATAATTTTTGAAGAAGTAAAAATCATGATTAATTTTCCAGTTATGATTAGTTACCGAAGACTTGTTAATTTCACCTTTTGGGTCAAAAGATTCGAGTTCGCTGATGTGGAACTTATACGCTTCTTTAGTTTCATAGATCTGAAACCACACTGACAGGATATGCCTTAAATTTCCCAAAAATTAAAGACAGAAACAGAATCTTTAAAAATCGATCCACGTATATTATTCATACGCCAGGAAATGACTTGAAATTGGACTTTCGAGAATCCGCACAATTTTCTAACTGAACGAAGTATAAAATGGAAACATGATAAGGTTGTTAATGTTATTCCTAACATCGAAATGTCTTCGTTGAGGACAAGATTTTTTGAAGGCCTTATCAATGACCACGAAATTTCGGTCATTGTCCATGAACCTTTTTGAAATGTAACCGATAATTCAAATTTTCAGCAGTGGAAACCGTGGAAGTTTCTCCAAAGTGAACGTGATCGCAGTTTATATAACGTTGATGGAATGCTGTCATACACAAGATTAACTTCAGCATATCGAGGCAGACATACTTTGCTCTGGTTGTCCATCAGGAATGGGCTACCTACATGCACGAAGAGAAAGGACCGTAAACTGACCCCATCCGTCCCACCAAAAAAAACATCGTTCACTCTAATTGGTCCACTGAACAAACATATAATGTTGGTCATGAGAAAATATTTCTCAGAAATTACGCTATTTGCTAAACTAAATTTCTTTAAATCTTTCCGTATTAAAAAAATCCAAATATTTATAATTAACGTTAAGCTGTAAAGTTTTTAAATGCATTATATTTTTAGCAAAGCAGCAATTCAGTGCTTGGTGTACATTTTAGACAAGAAAGAAATGGACTGTTCGGAATGGGAAGAAAGAAAATGTTCGGTCATTGGCAATTAATCTCAAAAAACAGAGTTTATTAGGAAACAAAGGTTCGGAGAAACAAACTTTAAGAGCGTGAAATACATAACAGTAAGAAGTCATTTTTTGCTTAGCCAGATCATATGATTTAACATGTTGAGGTAAACAAACAGAAGAGTGCTTTTGCTAAAAAGTAGTGCTGAAATCAGATTCATTGCGGATTATATAAGAATATGAATGAAGGGAAGGATAATGTCAGATTCAGTTCGAAAAGGGCACTGGATTTGGGATTAAAATGGTCGAATCAAATTTGTAACAGATAAAATATTAGATCAATCTTCTTTATTATCATCAAGAAGAGCAAAATGTAATCTAAGTAGCAAATCCAGAGACGAAAAGATAATTTCTCAGATAAATTCAAATTAAAATACCACATGTTGTCACTGACCGAGGCTTTATTCCCGGGGTCATTGTTAAACACTAAAAGTTTTCATCTTTCCATTAAAGACTTTCTACTGTTAAAAATAACATTAATAGCCTTGTCAAACTTCCAATTCATCCTTCTATCAGTTACAAAATTGCACGGATTCTCCAGAAGTTGAATTTTCAAATCCTTCTTTCGCCCATCAATAAATTTGATGGGTCGAATTTTAAAGCTTCCCCTTCTGACTTAATTTTTTGGGGAATTTATGGTCTATCTTGTCAGTGTGGTTCAGATATATCGGCCAAACTGAATGAGAGTTACGGTTTCGCATCAAGGAGCACATCAATTAACAAATCTTCGACAGCTAATCATAGTTGAAATTTTAATCATAATCTTGACTTGCCAACGGCAATGATTTTGTGTTACGGGGTGCCTATGGTTCAAAGCCATTTAACTCCTCATCAGAATTAAATAAAGTGAGCAGAAATATGAAAAATGCATAAGTTAATTTACTTGATGCACACTAGAGAGAGCCACTTACACTCGAGAAAATTTAGGGATAGGGTAAAAATTTGAGATTAATAATATGAAAAATTAGTTTATATATACATATATATATTTTCTTGACTTTGTATGCTTTTATATGCTGAGGATGAGTCTGCGAAAATTATCTACAAAGCTTCTTCTATTGGTGAATTGAATTTAAGCTTTTCACATTTACAAAGATTGCTCTTATTAATAACTTTAATTTCAATCCAGTCTTTCCTAACACTTTTGAAATTCTATTAGCTTAACTTTTCAATTTAATTACTCTTTCTGGAAACAGATGGCGCTACATTCTCTATCGTCTTACGTGTAACGTGGTGTTGAACCACAGGCACTCCGTAAAACATAATCATTGGCATTGGCAAGACAGCCGTGGCTTTCCATTCGTTGCAGAATTATTGCCTCCTGATTAAGAGCGACCTGTACTTGGTTGTCCTCGAAAGTTGAAAGGTTTTATCTAAAATCTATACCAAGAACAGAATTGTTGCTTTGCTAAAAATGTAATACATTTAAAACGTTTATGGCTTAATGTTAATTATAAATAGTTTGATTTTTTTATGTGGAGAGATTTAAAGAAATCTAGTTCATCAACTGAAGGTTTTTCTGAAAAACATTTTGTCATAACCAATATTATAGGTTTGGTTAGTGGATATTTATTTATTAAATATTAAATGCACGCGCTTTTATTTTTACTTTTCCGACGTAGCTTTCTCTTCAAAAATCCTCTGCGTTGCACGGGAAAATAAACCAATTTCAATTACAGTTCTAAATAAATAGCTAAATAAATATGAAATCTATAACAATACGAAATAAACTGCGTTCCCAAGTATTTATGCATACTTAAATACCTTTATCCACCACTTTAGTTTATAAAAATTAAGATGTAGTGAGTTATATTCTCCAAAATTTACGCTTTTGAAAAAGTTTTCGAGAAACATGAAGGAATCAGTCCTTTTCACTATACTATCAATAACGAAGTCGAAAAATTAAGCTTAAAAGCAATAGAGATTATGTAAAATTTACCTCCTCCAAAGAAATCCTCAGGAAGCTAAAGAATAAAAAAGCCAGAGGCTTTGACAACATAAGTAATGAAGCCCTTAAAGTTCTACCGAAAAACTGTATAATTCCTTTATTTTTAAACGCATTAAAATCTTGAATCGTTCATTTTTAGGGGTTTTTACTGTGATTCTCAAGAAGATTCATTTAATTCGATGATTCCATTTGCATGCATTTAATGACTATTTTGCAGTATGTGAATTATGATTATGCCTTATTTCTCAGTCAAGAAGCATCTGCCATTTCTTAATTTAACAAAACAATCACAACAACTAAAAAAAAAAAAAAAAA